>PVIC010001735.1:0-45105 GCA_004025085.1 Thryonomys swinderianus | reverse complement strand
ACAATTTAGAAGGCACAGAAGGGTGTATATGGGGAAGGAACTCTTTCCTATTTCCACCCTTTCCTGCTCCACAGTAGAGGCACCATAATTACCATTTATTTTCTTGTATAGCTTCCTGGAAATAATTTATACATAAGAGTCCTTGCTCTCCTAGCTCCAATGGCAGCATTCCACACATCCTGCTCTGTACCTTCTTTTTTAAAGTTGTAATGAGATTGAGAAGATGATTATCTACATGTACATCAGAGCTTCTTCCTTTTTTTTTTTTTTTTTTTTGAGACAGGGTCTCACTTTGTAGTTCAGGCTGGCCTTGAGCTCACTAGGTAGCCCAGGCAAGCCTGGAACTCAGCAATCCTCCTGTCTCTGCCTCCCAAGTGCTGGGATTACAGGTGTGAGCCACCACACACGGCACTGTGGTATGTGGTATTAATTGCTGGTGGGCATGAGTCACCACACCCAGCAACATATGTGGTTACTGGGATCACTGGGATCGAACTCAGGACCTTGAGCTTTCGAGGCAGGCACCAGAACCACTGAGCTAAATCTCTGGCCCAAGCTTCTTCCTTTTTTGTGGCTGCATACTGTATCATCATGGGAAGTTATGGCATAACTGGTCTAACCCATCCCTCCCCACATGTTTCATTGTTCCCATGTCCCCGGGCAGGCCATGGTGAATAATCTTGAATTTGGCTGGATGTGGTGGTGCTCACCTGTAGTCTCTGCAGGATAGAGAGCTCAAGGCTGACCTGGCTTTGTAATGAGACCCTGTCTCAAAAAATATGATTAAAGGGCTGGAGATTTAGCTCAGTGGTTCCAGCGCCTGCCTCGCAAGTATAAGGTCCTGAGTTTGATCCTGGTAACCATATACAATGCTGGGTGTGGTGATTCACGCCCAATACTACATACCACAGTATGGGGTGTGGTGGCTCACGCCTGTAATCCCAGCACTCGGGAGGCAGAGGCAGGAGGATTGCTGAGTTCCAGGCTTGCCTGGGCTACATAGTGAGCTCAGGGCCAGCCTGAACTACAAAGTGAGACCCTGTCTCAAAAAAAAAAGAAAAAAGAAAGATTAAATACAAACATAAAATTTATGCCAACTTTGTGCGCATTTGACGTGGAGCTAATGGAGGTGTGCATGCTAAGCACCACACTCTGCAGGGTTCTCCTCCTCCACTGTGACAGTCTCTGTGGAGGCCCCTGTTAGTAAGGATGGCCAGTGGCAGGCCCTGTTTGGGGCCCGAGGGACTCAGCAATGAATCACCCCTCTTGCTGCGATAACTCCTGGGCTGCCCATGTAAACAGGCCCAGGAAGGAACCGGTGCTGCAGAGGGCAGTCTGAGGTGCTGCTGGAAGACCTGAGGACTGCAGGGGTGCGGACAGCATGGCTAAGGTGTGACCTCTCAGCCTGAAGCAGGCAGAGGCCGCCCTGAGGGTCGGTCTCTCCAGTTGGTTAGTTTGGAGCGAAGGACAAGGGAGCTCAGAGGCTGGGAGGCCAGGGCAGGGGAGCAGGGTGGCACATGTCAGGGTCCCCGGACTGTCCAGTCTGGGCTCTGGAGCCCTCGGGGCCAAGCTCCAACCCTCCCTACTGAGGACCATGGACCATGAAGGGAGGCAGCAGGGTTTGGGTGTGGAGGGAGGATCCCCAAAGCAGATGCACTTGAGACAGGACACTGTCTGGGGTCCTGGGTTGCCTTCCAAGGAGATGGGCACGACCACGGAGAAGCACAGGCTGGGCCAGGCCAGAGACTGCAGGGGAACCCGCGCTGGGTCACTGCGGCGCTCCAAGCCCCGCCCCACGGCCACGAGGGGACCTGGCCTCGCCGCTGTCGCTCGCTCTGCGGGGGAGGTGAGCCGTGTTGCCATGGCAACTGGACTGGTAGAGCCCTGAAGACCCCGGGGGCGGGGGCGCAAAGGAAGGTTGTGGCTGCCGCCCCCGGTGGGAGGAGTTGGGAATCACCGGAGACTTGCCGGGCTTCTTGGTGGTGCAGGGAGCCCGCGTGCCGTGCCGGGGAGTGTGCGCGCGAAGTTCTCGGGTGCGTGTGCCCGCCGTGTCTGCGTGTGAGCTTACACACGTGCACGCGCAGGAGTGCAGGGCGAGAGGTGTGTACTGGTCGCGTGCCCGTACGTATGAGCGCAGCTCCCGCGTGTTTGCGTCGCTCCCGCGTGCATTCCTGAGTGTGCCCGGCGGGCGCGTGGAGGGTGTGAGCGCGAGCTCGCCCGCGCCGCTGCGGCGCCTCCGCCCTCTGCTGCCTGCTCGCTCCGGCTCCCTCGTCTCCGCCGGTCGCTGTCCTCACTGTCTGGGCGGCACCTGTTGGAAGCGCCGACTCAGGTGCAGGGTTGCTTGAGGCGGGCGGCGGCAGTGGTGGCGCCGGGCCGGAGACGGCAGAGCCCGCGTCCCCACCTTCTGCTGCCGGGCGGGCGGCGGCCCCTGGAGACGGTCGCAGAGTGGAACCTGGAGAGCGGGCGGGCCGTGAACGGAGCGTGCCCGGTGCGCAGCGGGAGCCGGAGGGTGACGGCGGGGCGAGGCTGCACGGAGCTGCGACCTGTTTGCTGGGCAGCCTGGCGACCCTACCCCGCGGGGCCGGCTCCGGGCTGCGGGGCCCCGATCTCCCGGCAGCCCCGCAGCTGGGCCCGGCCTCCCTCTTCGCTGGGGCCCAGGCGCGGAGGCCAGAGAGGCCCCTGCCAGCCGCGGCCAGTCCCGAGTCCGCGGCTCCGCTCTCTGTTCTCCCCCAGCCCGGGTACTGCATGAGGGGCCGCAGGGGCGACCGCCTGGCTATCAGCATCCAGGAGCACATGGCCATCAACGTGTGCCCCGGGCCCATCCGGCCCATCCGCCAGATCTCCGACTACTTCCCGCGCAGGGCACCGGGGCCCGAAGGGGGTGGCGGGAGCTTCGGGGAGGCCGCTGCCCACTTGGGCCCCCTGGCGCTGGCACCCCCCACGACCCTCCTTGGGGCCACCACACCTGAGGATGGACCTGAGGTGGACAGCTGCGACTCGGACGACGCCAGTGAGTTGGGGCCTCCTCTGGTGACCCAGTGGGGTGTGCTGCAAAGTGAGGGCAGAGGGCGGGCTGTGCCCTGCTGGGTGGGGACTGTGGCTTCAGCAGGCTCAATATTCACTCTTTCTGCCCAGATGCTCCTCCACCCACACAGCACCAGTTGCCGAGAAAGGGACCTAGACATGCACACACTCAGGCCTGCTTGGCTGCTTGGACACACACTTGTGGGCTGACAGGGATGTGGACAGGTGCACCAACCCTGGCACCAGCTGTGTCTCATGCCTGTCCCCTTTCCCCCCTTCCAGCTGCCCTGGGAATGTTGGAGTTCGACCTTCTGTATGATCAGGCTTCCTGCACTCTGCACTGTCACATCCTCAGGGCCAAGGTGGGCACCGACTCCTATGGCACCCCTGTGCAAGCCCCCCAAGGCAGCCCCACCCTGGCTTTCTGCCAGGTACATCCCACCTCCAGAACCCACGCTGCCTTCCTCCTGGTCTCCCCTGCAGGGCCTCAAGCCCATGGACTTCAATGGCCTTGCTGACCCCTATGTCAAGCTGCACCTGCTGCCGGGGGCTTGCAAGGTAGCAGTCTCCTCTGTCCCACCTGTGTGGCCTAGCATAGCTTCTCTCTGCAGCTTCCCCAAAAGTGTCTGACCCTTTGCCCCATGCCCAGGCCAATAAGCTGAAAACGAAGACTCAGAGGAACACGCTGAATCCAGTGTGGAACGAGGACCTGGCCTATAGTGGCATCACAGAGGATGACATCACCCACAAGGTGCTCAGGTGAGGGCTGATGAATGTATGCTGTTGCCTGACCCCCCCAGGTGCCTTCAGTGGCTCCCCAAAAGCTACCCTGTTAGCTCCACAGCTCCAGACCTTTGCCCTGTCATTCCCCTGGGGAGCACTCTCGGCTTCCTCCCAGGGGCAGTGCAAGCCCACCTTCTCCAGGAATCCTCCTGCCCATGGAGACCCTCCTCGGATGCTGACTGAAGGCCCATCTGCCCTGTCCTTGGGATCCCTAAAACCCAAGCCAAGTTTTCAGAGCCAGGGAGCTTGCTGTCATCCTGGGAGATGGAGATGTGGGGACATTGTCCCTTGGGACAGTGGGGACAAACCCTCACTCCGAGACTTGCTCCTAGCGATAGGAGCCTCAGAAGGCTGCCCTGCAAAGACATGGTCGGGCTGGTATGGATGGGGGGGCAGAGGCAGAAAGAGAAGGGTTGGCCCGTGTTCCTCAGGGGAGAGTCTGAGGACAGAAGGCAGGGCCCGCCTTTGCTAGTGGGTGTTTCCCCTTTCTCTGTTTTCTTGCCCCTTGTGGTGGCTTTTGGAGGTGAGGACTACATGAGTACCAAAGGAGGCTAGGGGTCTGGCCCAAGGTTATAGTAGCTAGTAAGTGGCAGGGCAGGTCACCTACCGTCTGGCATGGAGAAGGTGGCAGTGAGGCAGCCCTTCTGCTCCCTGTGCCAGTCAGGCCTACTGGTGAAGATCAGGCTCCTTCAGGTCCTCCTGGTTCTCACACTGGGGACATGATGAGCTATCTGGAGGGTTCTCAGGCTTCCCACAGCAGCCCTGTAGGGCAAAGGGGCAAGCTGCCACCCACTGGACAATGCAGGCAGAGTGGGGATGGCCTGAGGACTCCCTCCTTCCTGGAGGGGCTGGGGTCTGGGACCCTGACCCTATAGTTCCCCCAGGATCTCCGTCTGTGACGAAGACAAGCTGAGCCACAATGAGTTCATCGGGGAGATCCGTGTGCCCCTCCGCCGCCTCAAGCCTTCACAGAAGAAGCACTTTAGCATCTGCCTCGAGCGCCAGGTCCCGGTCTGTGGAGCTGCAGGGAAGTCTGCGGGGCAAGCTGGGGAGGCCAGGTGCCAGGATGTTTTTTTTGTCTCCTAGCTGGCATCCCCGTCTTCCATGTCTGCAGCGCTGAGGGGCATCTCCTGCTACCTGAAGGAGGTGAGCCACAGGGGAGAACAGCTGCTGGGGGAGGAGCGGGCAGGGGCTGACCAATCTGTCCTTGCAGCTGGAGCAGGCCGGGCAGGGCCCAGGGCTGCTGGAAGAGCGCGGGCGCATCCTGCTGAGCCTCTGCTATAGCTCTCGGCGCCAGGGGTTGCTGGTGGGGATCATCCGCTGTGCTCACCTAGCTGCCATGGATGTCAATGGCTATTCTGACCCCTATGTGAAGACGTAAGTGCTAGCCGGGAGGCGGGCCCCAAAGTAGCCATCTGTTGCCTGGTGACCCTCAGTACATGGCTCCCTTGCCCAGGTACCTGAGGCCGGACGTGGACAAGAAATCCAAGCATAAGACGTGTGTGAAGAAGAAGACCCTGAACCCAGAATTCAATGAGGTAAATGCAGCGGGGCTAGAAAGCCGCTCACCTGGGGATGAGGGGAGCCAGGAAGGGCTTCCAGTAGCTGTGGCTCTGCCTGTCCCCAGGAGTTTTTCTATGAGATGGAGCACTCCGCTCTGGCCACCAAAACTCTGGAAGTCACTGTTTGGGACTATGACATTGGCAAGTCCAACGACTTCATAGGTGAGCCCCCGCAGGGTGGCATGAGGGGAGGCTGGGCTTGGATGGGCCTTACTTCCCATGCTTGCCAGGTGGTGTGTCTCTGGGCCTGGGGGCCCGTGGGGAGGCGCAGAGGCACTGGAGCGACTGTCTACAGCAGCTGGATGCAGGCCTGGAGCGCTGGCACACCCTGACCAGTGAGCTACCCCCTGCGGCTGGGACACTGCCTTCTGCCTGAGTGGCTGGCAGTGCTGCATCAGCTCCCAGTTAGGCCAGTACCTGGCCCTCGCACGAGTGTGTTGCACGTTTACACAGGGTGGATACCTACCCTGCACACCCATCTCCTTGTGAGTCCCGTGCCATGGGTCTGTTGTTCATGAGGGCCATGGAGGTCTGTGTTCACATATGCAAAACATCTGCCTGGCTGCTGCCACTGCGAATATGCAAACCACCCTCTGCACACCTGCCGCAGGACACTACCTCTCCAAGCTGCCCGGCCTCTCACCCCAGGGAGGTCGGATTGGGGGAGGTTGGAGAACGTTTCCAAAAGAAAGACAAGAAAACAAGCCACTCCTTTAATGCCAAGTCCTCGCCCTGTACAGCTGCCCTGGCCGCTGCTGCCCCAGAGTGGCAGGTGCTCCTGGCCATTCACTCACGCGACTGTCCCCAGAGCCCTGCCACCTTCCCGGGAACACTTGTGCATGTTTATGCCTTTTGATTTTGTCAGTGGCCAAAGTGTGGCAACCAGGCATCAATAAACACCTGGAGGACGCTGGGCTGGCGTGTTGGCGTCACTCTGGGATGTCAATCACCAGGTCATCATCCCCGTCCAGGGCATCGTCCCCGCTGCCTGCGTCGCTGAACATCTGCCGGGGGACGGTGCTCAGGATTGTGTGTGGGGGCATCTTGGGCGGGGGCAGTGGGGTCAGGGCTGACCCGACTCCAGTCCCCGGACCCCGGGCAGAGAAGGTCAGTGGCCCGCCCACAGGGCAGTCGGGGGGTCCCACCGCCATCTGCAGCAAGGGAAGAAACACAAGAGAAGGCTCATCAGTGGCACGGGGCCCACCCTCTTGGGTCCCTGTTGTCCTGCAGCCAGTGTGAATCCTGCCCACCACCCGCTCACCCTCCTCCTGCATGACTCCCTCACTGAGCAAAAGGAGCTCCTGAAGGTCTTGTCACCTCTTGGCTCACTAGTGCTAGGTGCCAGCCTCACCAGGGCCAGCTCCTCTGTCACACCACAGCCAGAGGGTTACTCTAGAACACAGACCTGAGTGGGTCACCCTCTGCCATGGCCCAGAAAGCCTGCCCACAACAGACCAGGCCCTTTCAATTTAGTGCCTCCTCAGGAGCCCTGGCTTGCTTGGGAGCTGGAATAGCCTCCTTCAATCCTCTGAGGTCTCCTGTCTACCTGCTGGGTCCCCACAGACTCTCCTACAGCCAAGACTGAGCACTGCCAAGGCAGGGACCTGAGCACAGGTCTGGCCAGATTTAACGAACAAGACGAGGTGCCCAGAGGGCAGGACCCGGCCAGGACTGGACTTCTGGGTCAGAGCATGGCTGATTGGCAGGAGCAGTCAGTATGGATTGATGCCTTCAGCCCTGGCCTTTCCCTAATGCCCTATGCCACCTGACTTCCTCAGTGTGGCTTTCTGGCTCACTAGGGCCCCTTAACTCCTGCCTGAAGTTGAGCTCAGGGCGAAGGACATGCCCTGGCCTGTGAGGACGTGAAGAGTTGACCCAAGCTCTGGCTGGTTTTACTTATTTTGGAAATGAGGTTTTGTTATGTTGCCCAGGCTGGTCTAAAACCTCCCAGACTGGTGATCCTCCTGCCTCAGACTTCTGAGCATCTGGGACTAGAGATGTGTGTCCTGCCTGCTCACAGGTGCTGCCTCAAACCTGTTTCTCACCCAAGCCTCGAGGAGCTCATACCCTCAGCAATTGGTCCACCTGGCATCAGGATGTCCCAGCAGCTGCTGTCAGCCCATTCCACACGCTCCCTTCCTATCCGGGCTCAAACTGGAAGGACTAAGATCTCAGCTGGGCTCCCACAGCACCCCATTCCCTCCTGTCTCTTGTTCTGTGCAAGTGACACACACCCCTTCCACCAATACTCCCCAGGGTTCCCAGGTATCAGTCCTGACACTGTCCCCCAAACCTGCCTGGCCACACACTTCCCTGTCTGTTCCAGGCTGCCTGGCCCTCGTCTCCCCACTGCCTGCCCAAGAGGCTGGAAACCAAACCCTTTGGCAGGCCATTGGCAGGCTGGTGCTCTGTGTGCGTGAACTCCATGCTCTTGCTCCTTTAGCCACACAGCCTCCTACTGCCCGGCTGCAGGGCCTGCAGTGCCAGCCTGGTCCCGGGTCAGCTGAGCCTGGGCCCGGACAGCACTTGCCTCCTGTGCCCTCAGCTGCTCCTACTGCTCTCGGGCTCCCTGCTTAGTCTCTTCTCGCCACCCTGCCAAAGACTCTGAGGCTCCATCCAGCGGCTGATCTCCTACACTTTCTGCAGAGCTGCCCCTCCAAGTCTCTCATCCCAGGAAAAAGTGCCCACATTCTCAGCATCTGTAGTCCCTTCTCACACAGACCCCTGGTCCCCACAGCACCCAGTGTTGGACTCATGGGCAGCCCTGTCCCCAGGCTGATACCCCTACTGGCCTGCTTCCTCTTCACACAAGTCATGTACTTTGACCACGATGTGTCCCCTCCCTCCATCCCTCCAGACCCTGGACAGCCAGGCACGTGCTCCCCAGACCTTTGTTCAGCTGTCCCTGCCAGGAACCATCTCCCAGAGGGTACAGCTGGCTCTTACTTTCTCCCTGGGCCCCTTTTCTTGACTCTTTTTACAACAGGACCCATTTATCTTGTCCAACTTCTGGCAAGAAGGGGACTCAAAGGGCCATGTCTGCTTTGTTCACACTGTTCAGGGGACAATGGGACAGTGCTGGCACTCAGCAGGAATTGGGGAAATACTCTGTCTGATCCCATGTGCTCACCACAACCCAGAGCCCAGGGGCAGAGACCCTCACGGTTTCCCCTGGGCTGTGCCACACTGCACTCGTGACTGGGGACCACTACTGCGCCTAGCAGGACCCTGGCACCCATACTGCCAGGGCCCTAGTCTAGCTCTGACTGGACCTGAGAGACCATTCCAAGTCTTCAGCGGCCCCCAGCCCTGCTGAGCCTCCCTCAGGTGGTTTTCCTGCCGTGTGGCCCCTCCCTGACTTCCCCGAATCAGGGTACCTTGAGTTTCCGGGGCAGGCGGGGCCGTTTCTCCCGCTTGGGCCTCAGGGGGCTGGGCTCGGGCAGCTGCAGGGCCAGGTAGTCAGAAGGGAATGGGGGGTACAGGGGGGAAGCCAGCTGCTGGTGGGAGTGGGGATGAAGAATGGGCAGTGGAGCGGGGCAGGGTGGGTGAAGGGAAGAAATGCAACAGGAAGAAGAACGGAAAAACAAAAGAGATGGTGATGAGTATGGCTCTCGGGGCCCCTGGCCACTAGAGGGAAGGGACAGCGCGGGGCTGTTCTCAGCTCACGGCCTCCGAGGGACTCTCGCTGCCACTGTTGGGCGGAGGTCCCATGAGCTGGGTCGGCCTTACCCCAAAACCAAGCCCTTCGCCACACGCTGCCCACCTCCTTCCCGGGCATTCTAGTCAGTGCGCGCTACCCAACCTCAACTCACCGAGCTCAGGTATGGGGAAGGCGTCCCAGAGCCCTGGAGGGGAAACCCAGACGAGGGCGGCAGAGAGAGGCTGGAGGGGGAGGGAGTGTTGCCCAGCGGAGGACTTCTCTTCCTGGAGAATGGATGGAAAAGACCAGAGGGTCAGAGACAGCTGGAGGCCTGGCACCTGGCCTGGGTAGGGGAAGGCTGGCCCTTCTCACCTCTTTGGAGCTGGCATGTCTGAGAGCTTGGGCGTCCCCTCCGTCTCACTGTTATCTGAAGATGCTGTGGCATCAGAGTCTGCGGGGGGTGGGGTGGCGGCTGGTCAATGGGGTGGCTGACACCACACATGGACCATGTAGGGGACATCTCCCTGGAACACCTCCTGCCTGGCTCCTCCACCAGGCCTGTCAGGCATGGGCTGTGTGCCATCGCCCTTCCAGGGCGCTTTCATACACCCCGAAAGGGAGAAGGGGTCACCTGCACAGCCCAAATGAGGCCAGAAGCTTGGGGAGCGAGGTCTGGCTCTCACTCCCTGACCATCTCATGCCACTCTCATTTGCCTCTGTTGCCTCCACTCCTGCCTCTGCTCCACCTCCTCTGGTCGGGATCCTGTTCACCTACCCCTCAAAGCTCTCTTTCACTATATATTACAAACAGGTAATTTTTTTTTTGAGGTGGTTTTTGGTCTACAATCCAGGATGGCCTTAAACTTGTACTGATTCTCCTGCCTTAGCCTCAAGTGCTGGGATTACAGGCACATGCCACCACTCTCAGCATGTCATTAACACCCTCCCCCCTCGTACTATAGATTGAACTCAGGACCCTGCACTTGACAGGCAAGCATAGTGCTAAGCTACACCCTTACCATTTAAAAGAATTTTAAAAAAAGCTTCCTTAGTTTCATCCATTGCTGTCCCCCTAACTGCCACAAGGTCAGGGCACACCCTGCACAAAGCACTCTCAGCAGGACTAAGTCTGTCACCTACTGTCCACTCCAATTCTAGCATACCTGAAACAAACCTAATTGCATCCTGTCTGACCACATCTTCTACTCCCTGGGCACTAGCAGTTTCAGTAACAGGGCCTATGGCCTCTACTACTGAGCTCCCCCACTGCTTTTTTTTTTTTTGAGACAGGGTCTCACTTTATAGTCCAGGCTGGCTCTGAGCTCACTATGTAGCCCAGGCAAGCCTTGAACTCAGCAATCCTCCTGCCTCTGCCTCCCGAGTGTTGGGATTACAGGCGTGAGCCACCACGTCCGGCATTGTGGTACGCGGTGTTGATTGTTGGTGGGCGTGTCTCCACACCCAGCATTCTATGTGGTTACCGGGGATCGAACTCAGGACCTTGCGCTTGCGAGGCAGGCGCCGGAACCACTGAGCTAACCCTCTGGCCCTGCTGCTTTTATTTTTGAGGAAATGTCTGACTAAACTGTCCAGACTGGTCTCAAATTTGTGATCCTCCTGTTTCTACCTCCTAAATTGCTAGTCTCTAGGCCCAGCAGTGATGCTTTTTATTCTGGGTTCATCTTTCTAGTTGCCAACAAAATTGTTTTCTGGTATTTTTTTTTTTTTTAAAGTGCTGGGGATTGAATCCAGGGCAGCACACATAGCAAACATGGGCTCTACCACTGAGCTGCTTCTCCAGCCCTAGACTGTACTCTTTACAAATCATGCCAACCTCTTTCCTCAAAAAATTTCCTAGTCCAGTGCTTCTGCCAGAAAGTCTCTAGTCCATTTAACAATTTATACATGACATGTGCTTCTTACTTTTTCTGCTAAGAGAGGACCTTTAAAAGGCAGACTGGATGCCAGTTCTTTTGAGATGTTTCTGGGACCTGGCACCCTGTTAGATGCTGATTCTCCCTCTACTCTCACATTCAGAGCTCTCCTCACACTGTGCTGAGCAGCATCTTGTGTGGACTTCTTAGAAGGCCCCGAGTGGAAGCTGGCATCTCTGGCTCCTGCTCCTCAGGGTGAGTCCAATTTGATCATGAATGTTCTGGGTCCTCTCACACAGGAAGTTAACTAGAAGAACTTAGGGAAGTGAGAAGCAGAAAAAAGGGGACAGAATAAAGCCACTTGCTGGCATGGCCTGCCTACTTCTCTAATCTGGCAGTAGGAACCCTGGTGGCCCTCAAGCCCACCTCCTGTAGCAGTGAGCAAGCTGTGATACCCTCCCAAGCAGTGTGTAAAGTGACACTTCCTGTGATGAATTTACGGGCCACCCAGGGAGAAAGCCAGTTAAGAATACAACCCAAGGCTTTTTGACACACTGGGAATCTCAACCCATTAGTGAACATAAAACCAATCTTTATCAGTTTACTACTAGCATTAAGAGAGGACAAAGCTGGGTGTACTGGGGCACACTTGTGTTTCCACACTTTAGGGGGCTAAGGCAAGAAGACTGTGAGTTGGAGCTCAGCCTGGGCAATTAGTGAAGACTTTGTCTCAAAATAAAAAGCAAAAAAGGGTGAGAGATGTAGCCCTAGATCCAACATGAGGGCCTTAAACTCAATTTAAAGAAAAAAGTCAACCACAAGGCTGTAATGGCAGCACTCAAGAGGCTGAAGCAGGAGGACTGCCATGATTTCCAGCCAGACCTGGGCTATACAATGAGCCAAGGCCAGCCTGAACTATATAGCAAGACCCTGCTTTTTTTTTTTTTTTTTGAGACAGGGTCTCACTTTGTAGTTCAGGCTGGCCCTGAGCTCACTATGGTACCCAGGCAAGCCGCCACAAACTCAGCAATCCTCCTGTCTCTGCCTCCCGAGTGCTGGGATTACAGGTGTGAGCCACCATGTCTGGCATTGTGGTATGCGGCGCTGATTGTTGGTGGGCATGTCTCCATGCCCAGCATTATATGTGGTTACCGGGGATCAAACTCAGGTCCTTGTGCTTGCAAGGCAGGCGCTGGAACCACTGAGCCAACCCTCCGGCCCAAGACCCTTTTTAAAAAAAAAAAAAAAAAAATCAAACCGGGCGTGGTGGCTTACGCCTGTAATCCCAGCACTCAGGAGGCAGAGACAGGATTCCTGAGTTTGAGGTGTGCCTGGGCCACATTGTGAGCTGAGGGCCAGCCTGAACTACAAAGCGAGACCCTGTCTCAAAAAAAAAAAAAGAAAATCAAATGAATGGACTAAATAAATAAATAAAAGAAGGGGGGAAATACTCTAAAAAGAAATCAGAGTAAGTTACATCTTTAATTTCTTTCTTTTTTTTTTTTTTAGATTTTTGAGACAGGGTCTTGCTTTGTAGTTCAGGCTAGTCCTGAGCTCACTATGTAGCCCAGGCTAGCCTCGAATGCACAGCAATCCTCCTGCCTCTGCCTCCCAAGTGCTGGAATTATAGCAGTTGGGAGGCTGGGGCAGAAGGATCCTGGCAATACTCAGTCTCAAAAGAAAAACAAGGTAAAAGATGCTGGGCATAATGTTGTATAGCTGTGGCCCTGTATTTACTCTGGGAGGCTGAGGCATAATAGCAAGTTCAAGCCCAGCCTCGGGATTTAGCATGACTGTCTCAAATGAGAGTAGGGGTTGAGGGGTGTGTCAGCAGGTGGAAATGTAGTTCAGTGTTAAGCCCCTGAGTTTTATTCCCAGCACTGAAAAAAAAAATCACATATCATGGGAAATACATAAACTTGAATATACAATTCAAATTATAGTATCCATAATGTCTTCTCAAAACTGTCACAGGAGTTGATTTATATATTAACTATGGCTGCTTTGACACGAGCTAAGGAGTTTTCCCAAAGGCAGTACAGTCTACAAAAACTACATCAATATGGGGCCCTTCAAAAAACAATTTGTCAGCCCTGTCCTTTTTTTTTTTTTTGAGACAGGGTCTCGCTTTTGTAGTTCAGGTTGGCCCTTAGCTCACTATGTAGCCCAGGCAAGCCTTGAACTCAGCAATCCTCCTGTCTCCGCCTCCTGAGTGCTGGGATTACAGGCATGAGCCACCATGCTCCGCAGCCCTGTCCTTTTCCAACCACTACGATGTAATCTTGTTGTAACCCTTTCAATCCACACAGCTACCTAAAATTCTAGTTACCCTGTTTACTTATTTTCCCAAGAGGTCAAGGAGTTTGTTTATTTTGCTACTGTCGAGTCCCTTGTCCCAAATCCTGTGTTAGGAACACAGCAGACGGTTCAGTAAATACTCCAAGAGAAGAGCAGTAGAGACAAGGAAGCAAGGAGGCTTAAGGACTCCGGAGGCTGCTTGAGCTTCCTGAGCCCAAGCGGAACAGCCGCAGCTTCCTCCCAACTTTTCCACGACCCTGCTCACCGGAAGAGTCTTCATCCACGTTCTCGTACTGCAGAAGTCGGTCTAGGAGAAAACTGTGGGCAGAGGAAGCGCGCTTATTTCCACTCGGCGGTCTTGCCTCGGGCCCCGGCCCCTCCTAAAGGTCCCCCCGGCTCCCCCACGCGTGCCTCCTCACCTCTTGTCCCGGGACACCTTCAGCAGCTTTCTCTGCGCCTTCCTCAGTTCCTCCTGGAAGCACTCATGCTCCTGCAGGAAGGGCGGGACCCGGGCGGTGCCGCTTGTCAAAGGGGACGGACGCTCGCCCACCCTCTTTCACCGGGGCACACTGGGACCCTCCCTGCGCCAGGCCCCATCCATAACCTCTCCACACCGGTACTCACGTAGATGAGAAATTTAAGCTTCCGCTTCAGATTCCGGTATTTCTTTTTGTAGTCCACTTCGCCATCTGCCGGGCCGTTCATGGCCAGCCCGGGAACAGAGCACCACTGTTGCGAATCCCGCTGGCCCGAGCTCTCACGCCCTTCACTTCCGAAACTCTGCGAGGTTGCGCCTGCGCGGCCTACAACTCCCGGCAGGCCTGGCGTGCGCGGCGCGTAACCACGGGAACCTCGCCGCAGGAATACACAGAAAGGAGCGCAGCGTCCTGGGGCTACCGGGAAGATGGCGTGTTGGGGCTGTGACGTCACAAAATGGTGGAAAAGGTGGGTGCGGTTGGCAAGTCTAAATGAACTTGGAGATTTGGGAGTCGCAGAAAGGTGTCTTTCAACTATTCCTAGTCTTCTGACGCGGGTGCCTTTTTAAGCCTGTCTTTCGAAATAACAGCGGTCCGCCGGTGTCCGTGACCCTGGGGGAAGATTGTGTCGCGAGGTGATTACGTTACGCCTAGAGGTTATAGGTAACGAATGGCGTCTACAAACCGTAAAAACGGTTTGTTCTGAAAAAGGGTAGGTGCTTCGAGACCATCCAACTGCCGAGGAAAAGCAACTTTTGTTTGGCAAATTCTCCGGCCCAACAAAATTCTCGGACCACAGACCAGGGGCCAACGGCGTTGCGCCTTAACGCGCGTGCGCAAACTGCTCCTTAAACGGCTGACGGCAGCCGGGAAGAAAAAAGGCGGGAGCCGCCGATCCCGAGCGGAGCCAATGGCGCGAGAGAGCGAGTTGCGGCAGTTCACGCACAGCTTTTTCCGAAGTAGTCCTGACCTCAGGTGCACAGGGACCTGGAGTGGGGCCGGAGGGGGCCAAGGTGGGGCGTGGACCGTGTCTTGACGCCTATCTCTGTAGCACGCTCACGCACTCCATCGTGCGGCGGAAGTTCTTGGCTCACGCGGGTCGCAACCATTTGGAATCCGAGGAAAAGCAGGCGCTGAAGCGGCTGGTGGAGGAGGAGCTGCTGAAGATGCAGGTGTGGGTATAAACCTGCACCCTGCGTCTGGAGCGCGCTGCCCGGGAGAAGGTGGGCGGGACGCAGCCGTGGTACCCTGTACCCTTTTGCTGCACACAGGTGGAGGAAGCTGAAACCAGGCAAGAGAAGCCAGACGGTGTCAAGAAAGTAAAGAGGCCTCCCACCCTCTGCAGTGACCACAAAAGGAAAAGGTTCTGCTTCACTTCAGAATCAGGTGAGCGCCCGCCTTGCCTTCCATGCGTTTTGCATCATGGCTCACTCAGGCCTTTACTGGGCATTAGCTTGGGCCCCACGTCAGGACCCTGGAAGGTGGGTTACAGCTGTTCTTGCTGCCCTTCCTGCCATTCGAGCAGGGCCTAAAAACAACCTACCCCAGCTGGCACAACCTACCCTGCCTTCTTCTTCTCCGTATTTCCAGCGTCCAGGTCTGCAGTCTCCAGTCCAGATTGCTTTGGATGCCTGGAAAGGAATGGGATGGCAGAAGCAGAAATCAGCCCGGCCCAGGAGGAGTGTCCAAGGCAGGCCTTTCAGCAAGCAGTCAACAGCAGTGATGAAGAACAGCAAAGGGGGCAGCCTGCAAAGATGAGATTAGAGGAGATCAGTGAGGAGGAGGAGGAGGAGGAGGGCTCTGTCAGAATAAGAAAGATCTTGGGAAAGCATGATGAGGAAGACAAGGAGGAAAAAGAATGTAAGGGCAGGACTGTGAAGAAACCCAAGACCAAGAGTGAGCAGGCAGCAGGCAAGGCCTCGGCCAGTGAACAGCACAGCAGAGAAGAAAGTGAGGACAGTGAGGAAGAGCCTGTCCAGAGGAGAGCAAAGAAGTCTGCGGGAAACAGAGAAGCAGAAAGCCAAGAGGAAAGCGAAAAGGAGAATGAGGAGGAGTACCTAGCGAGGAAGAAAGAGAACAGGGAGGAGGACAAAGATGGGGAGGAAGAGGACTGGGAACCCAGAGGTAGGAGCAAAGAAGAAAAGTCAGCTTTGGAGGGGAAGAGTTGTCAGCAAGAGAGTAGGGTGGGGAGGCCAAGCGACTTGGGAGACAGCGGGGAAGAAGCGAGTGAGGCAGCAGGCAGTGGAGGCAGCAGTGAGGGAGGCAGAGAACCTCCAGTGTACAGGAAGAGCAAGGACAGGATGCAGGGCCAGGGGCAGAAAAAGCAGAACTGGAGCAGTGAGGGTGAAGAGTGCTGCAAGGTGCCAGTGCCTATTCAAGGTGCTAAAAAGGCAGCCAAACTGGGCAGTGGCAGTAGTGAGGAGATTGACTCAGAGAGGGAGGTAAGTGACAGCGAGGCAGAGGGGAGCCCCAAGGGGGAGAGGAGGAACCGCTCTTCCAGGAAGAGCTCCAAGAAAGGCAGAGCACGAAGCTCCTCATCCTCTTCTGATGGAAGTCCAGACCCCAAAGACAGGAAGGTGAGGTGCAGATGGGTGGAGCCATTCCTCAGAAAGGAGACCCCAGCAGGCTAGGCCTTAACTGCTTTCTTTGCCAGGCTAGCTCTGGTCACCATGGTAAGGACCACCCAGCTGTGACCAGGCTGAAGCGCTACATTCGGGCTTGTGGTGCCCATCGAAACTATAAAAAGCTGCTGGGATCCTGTCGCTCACACAAGGAGCGTTTGAGTGTACTCCGGGCAGAGCTGGAGGCCCTGGGCATGAAGGGTGAGGCAGGGTGTGTTCTGAGGGCTGATGCAGGGCTGTGGCTAGAGGGGAGAAGAGAGTCACCAGCTGCTTGTGCCCCAGGGAACCCATCCTTGGAGAAGTGTCGTGCTCTGAAGGAGCAGCGGGAGGAGGCAGCAGAGGTGGCCTCCTTGGATGTTGCCAACATCATCAGCAGCTCAGGTGAGGGGCCTCCTCTCTGCCTGGGGTGGATGTGCCTGGACTTGTTTAGACAGCCCATATGTTCTTGTTCTCCTAGGCCGGCCACGTCGACGGACTGCTTGGAACCCTTCAGGAGAGACAGCCCCCTGTGGGGAGCTGTACCGTCGTGCCCTGGACTCAGAGGAAGAGCGGCCTCGCCAGGCCCCCCCAGACTGGTCGCACATGCGTGGCATCATCAGCAGTGATGGTGAGAGCAACTGAGCACTTGCTCTCGCAGGACAAGGTGCACACAGCACCCGGTGTTCTGAATCTGCAGACATAGCCTGGGGCTACCACTCATTCAGACACTACTTCTCAGCTGCACGTCCTAGTCACAGGGGTTTATTTTTTGAAATGCAATAAAGGAAAGTTTGTAATCACCTCATCAGAAGTATCCCCTATGATTTGGGGATGGGAATCTGAGGCATACTTCTGCGAGTACCTAGTTCCATTTCTCCCAGGTTCCCCATCCAAAGTCTGCCACCAAGCAAGGTGTGGTGGTATACAGCTGTAATCCCAGCACTTGGAGGGTGAGGCGGGAGGACTATAGTGAGTTTGAGGCCAGCCTGGGGTACATAGTGAGACCTTGCCTCAAAGAACATCTTCCAAGGGCTGGGGATTTAGCTCAAGTGGTACTGTGCCTACCTTGGAAGCAGAAGGGCCCAAGTTCGATCTCAGTACTGCAAAAAAAAAAAAACTCCAAACATCTTCCATCAACTAGGCCATGCCCCAGAAGGGTGTGGCTCCTAGCTTTCCTCTGGGCTTTACCAGGGGACCCTGTAGATAAGATCTCTTAACTGATGTGCAGGTGGGAAGGTGACCTCACCACTGTCCTGGGAGTGAGTAGACCTGAGGATAGTCTGTCTTCCTTCTTGCTCATGGCCACTTGGTTGAGGCTAAAAGTCAGTGTAGTACAGACTCAGCCCTCAGCGCATCAGGGACTAAAGCCCGAGCTCCTGCTTTGGAGGCCTCAGTGAAATTAAGTGTGGAGTGGAAGGGGTCTTGGGACAATCTTTGAAACCAAAGCATGGGAATTGAGAGGTGAAGAGGCGGAGGACCTTCTTCGAGGTCCTGACCCAGCAGTGCCTGAAATCAGTGGCATTTTCAGTTAAATAGCCCAGGATGTAAACATGGTCGCATCACCTGCCATGAGTCCTACAAAACCTCAGACAAAAAAGGCGAGTCCTGGGATCTGTTAGAATAACCAACAGTTTATTAAAAGCTTGCCCCAGGCTCTGTGCTAGCCCCACAGCAGAGAGGCTCTTATGGCTGCCTCCAGGCCCAGGAACAGCCTTTCAACCATCTTCCCTTGTTTCCTGCCCCAACCCTGACCCCCAATTAAAAAAAAAAAAAAAAAAAAAAGACAAGACGGCACAGGACATCAACAGCAATGGGGAAATGGAGGCCCAGACACCCTGGCAGACTCTGCCCTGGCCTCCCATCTGAGGAAGGCCTCATAGTCACCCTGTCTCAGGCCCCAGCTGCCCTGCCACACCCGTCTGGGGGCCCTGCTGCCTGTCCCCTGCAAGGGTAGTGTAGTTCTCTGAATAGGATATATCTAGACCCACCCTGCCCCCAAGACGAGATGAGTATTTGCCACGCACAGCTCCCTCCTCTCCCAGGAGAGGAGAGGGAGACCCTGGCACCATGGTGGGGAGGCAGGGCTCCTGGTCAGACTTGGGGCACTGACTTGGGGCCCAAGCTGGGCCAGCACCACTGGCCAGCCCCGAAAAGCTCATGAGATGAGAAGGTCCGAGGGAGCTGGGGCCTACACTGTCCCCTTGTGGCACCTCGGGTGGGTGTAGTTTATGCCTGTCAGGGCAGCCCCCCACCCCGGCCTTGCCCTTCAGGAGTAGAAGTGGGAAGAGCCGTTGAGGATGTGGGAGGCGACACTGGTGCTGCGGCTCAGAGGCCCAGGCACTGCAGCAGGTGGGCCCACACTCTCGCTGCCGCTGCCCCCTGAGGCTGCCCGCCGCAGAGGCTGGGGGCTGTTTCGCAGCAGCAGCAGGGCTCCACCACGGGGTGTCCCGCTCTGTGCTGGGGGACCCAGCCAGTTTGGGGGCCCAGGCGGAGCCAGCAGAGACGGCTGACGCCAGGCTGGGGGGGGCATGCCCGGTGGAGGAGGGCCATGGCTCCAGTGTGCACCAGAGCGGGGCACCGGGCGGGAGGGCCAGGCAGGGGCAGGGGGTGGGGCAGGGTAACCCTGGGCAGCAGCCTCAGCTGGGATGCCCCCCAGAGCCATGCTGGAGAAGCCCAGCCTCATGCTTTCTGCATCAAAGGCCTCGATCTCGCGGGCCTGCCGCTCCAGCAAACTCCGGATCCGCTCAGAGCGCCCTGTCTGAAGTGCCAGCAGCTCCTCTTCTACCTGGGGCGCCCAGAGCAGAGGTCAGGGCGCGGGGGTGGGCACCTGCCCCCTGCCCACCCTGGAGGCCCACCCCTTACCCGCTGCTCCAGCAGTGCCCTCCGCAGCGTCACTCTCTGCTCCAGCTCCCGCAGCTCCCTCTCGTGCTGGCTCTCAGTGCGGATCTTGATCTTGCTCTGGTAAGCATTGAGCAGCTCCAGCTCCTGCTGAAGCTGCTGCCGAAGGGCCTGGAACTCTGCTTCCTGGGTCTCATCAAGCCGGAGCTGGAGGACAGCGCGAATCTCTTCAGGGGCCTCCCTCCCACCCCCACAGTCCCCCCCTGCCCCAGGTAGGCCTGGGCCCTAAGGTTGCAAGCAGCAGCAGTCTCAACATCTATTGGAAGGGAGGATGGTCATACCCTGTGCACAGCAATTACACTTGCAGGAATCTATCCCCAGGTACACTTGCACCTGTGCTCGCTGCTCACGGAAGCGTTGGGATAGCAAAATACTGGAAACAACCTAAATGTCCACCAATAAGGGATGGGTTAAATAAATGATGGCACAGCCATACCATGGAAAACTCTACATTGTAAGAAAGAAGAGAGAGATGTGTACTGACATGGAAAGATGTCCAAGAAATTCTAGGTGGAAGGAAGTGAGAGAACAATGTATAAAACAGGACTTTACATGTGTTGACAATTTTCATATAATTTTCCAAAAGTCCACTGGAAAAAACCTACAATATAATCATTGTTACCTCTGAGAGGTGGGACAGGGTGAGAAAATGGGGCGCTGGGACTCGACCCTCTGTACAGTCTGAGGCCCACTCCAGGGCTGTGTTGGGTGTGTGCACAATAGCACTGTGCAAACTCCTGGGCCGTATGATGGGCCCTGGGGCACACGCACTGCTTTTGCTCCCTGCTCACAAGTTAAACTGACTTAGGCCCAGGAAAACTACTGCCACTCTTTTCCTTGATGATTTTTGGTAATCAGGATGGCTGTCAAGACCTTAAGAAAATACTCAGAGAAATAATAAAATCATTAAGAATAGGAAGCAATAAAACCACTGTAGAGAAGATCAACAGTAAAACAGCATCCCAGTTCCTCAAATGCAAAAGCCCCAGCTCCACCCACAACATCCACTTTCCAGCACCTGTGAGTAAGTGGGAAACATGGAGGCCGCCTGTCCCCTGCACCCTCCCCCTGGGGCTCCCAGGCCTCACCGCCTGCGAGCTGAGCATCTCTGAGATGGACTGGTCGTACTGCTCAGCTAGGATTGCCAGCTTGCGGGTCTGCTCTTCCTTGAGCCGTTTAAGGAGGCTCTTGTGCTGAGCTTTAGGTGTAGTCTCCAGCAAGTGTGCCCGCAGAGCCTTGTACTGCCGAGTCTGGATCTTACACGTCTCCTGGAACTGCTTCTTGATCTGCAGCTCTTTAGACTGCACAGTGGATGGATCAAGGGAAAATGGGGGCAAAGGCGAGGGAGAGGAAGAGGAGGAACAACCAGGGGAAATGGGGAGAAGAGAAGGAGAGGAGACAGAAGCAAAGACAGGGAGAGGGAGAGAAACAGAAAACATGTTAGACAGAGGGGGCGGGGAGAGCTGTATACAGACAGATATGGAGATGGAATTGTGCTGAGGGCAGGAGAGGTGGGAAGACAAGCAGGCTCTGAGAGCACATCCAGAGCAGGTGAGACACCACAGGAAGGGATGTGGAAGGTTCACAGACAAGAAATGGAAACTTCAGAGGACTGAATGCACAAAAGAAGCTTTGAACATGCAGAGAGGAAGAGAACATGACCTTGGGATAGAAGCACTTGAGAATGTGCCAATGAGAGAGCACACCAAGTCACACACAACACCCACAGAGAAGGCCGCACAGCTGAGGGCAGGCGAGAAGTCTCAGGTCCAGCACCTCAGGGAGAAAGGAAGGGAAGGAGACACACTGAGCTGAAAACGGGTAAGAAGGGGCTGCCCTGCCGAGGGCCACAGAAGGTAAAGATGGCCAGAAATGGCCTGACAACTCCACAGGCCGACAGCTGCCACCTGCCCAGATGCACGTTCCAGCCCGGCGCCACACGCTCAGCTCCCAGTCCAAGCCCACAGCCAACCCAGTGTGGGCTGCACTCTGCTTGGACCCAGCTCACTACCCTCGACTGCGGAGGGTTTGCTGCCCCGGCCCCCAACCACCTAGGCTAGTGCCAGCCACAGGAGGAAAGCAGCCCCTGAGCAGGTGGGACCACACAGGCAAGGGACTGGTGCAAGACAGTGGATGAGACTAGAGGACCTGGACCCTAAAGGGCTTTCTGGAAGCGACCCACAGCAAGGGCCTGGTGGGACCAGGAAGCTCTGTGTAAGCTTCACAAGGGCCTGGAGCTGGGGCTGGTGGTGGTCGTGGTGTGATGAAGTTATGAAGGCAGAGAAGATGAGGCTGAGAGTGAAAGAAACTGAGATAACATGGATGGGTGGAGAGGTCATGGAGCTGGGGCCAAGGGTCCAGATCGGGGGACAAACCAGGGAGGCTAGGCGGCAGGACGAAGCAGACAGAGGCAGCCTGGGCCAAAGGTACAGTTCCGCTCAGATATTTTATTTGTGTTTGTCTTTTTTTCTTTTTTTGGTGAGGGAGAGGGGAACAGGTCGGAAGGGAGACAGAAAAACAAAATCAAAGAGGAGAAAAAAACCAAACCAATCATGACTCCTCCCCCTCCCCTGGCCCCAGGCCTGAGCCGATGAGGGTGGGATGAGCACACACAGCAGGAGCAGCAATAACTTAGTGGGGACGACACACAGTGACTCCGAGTTGCAGTGCGGGGCTGCATGTCTGAAGGTGGAAAGGCTGCACTTGCGCTTTTGGGTGCACACTGAATGGGGGGGTACAGAGGAGGAAGGACTGGGTACAGGAGACTTCACTGAGTGGTGGGAGATAAAGTGCTCGATGTCCTAGCTTTGGGCCAGAGCCAGGCTAGCGCTGGTTACCTCCAGGGAGGCAGGGTCCGGAGCTGGTGGGTCCGGGATCTCCGCCCAGCTAAAGTCCCTGGCAGTGGATGGCGGCTGGCAGGGGACCCACGCCGGCGCTGGCTGCGTGGCAGCAGCCGGGGAATCCGACTGGGCCGTTCACCTCGAAGCAGGCCCCAGCTGGCTAGCATGTGGATAGCCCAGAGGGGCAAGTGGGAGGCTAAATGCTGGCTGGCTCGTGCCAAGCGCCAGTTCCAGCCCTTGCACAGAGCCCAAACCCTGGCCACCAGGGCAAGTGGGTGTCGCAGAGTGCGAGGATTAGCCCGCCGGGGCCCAGGGACAGGTAGGCGGCTGCGGAAGCCATCCTTGTTAGTCTTGGGGTAGAGTGCAAACAGGTCTCGGTCTCCCACAGCCCCACAGCCCTGCAGGGCCCAGAAGACCATGGGCGACAAGCGCAGCAGAACCCGCAGCCAGAGTCGAGAGATACCCCGGCGTATCCGGGGGGCCTGCTGCCGCACCCATCTGCCCCCAGCTGCCAGGGCCACCAGAGGTAGAGCGAGGCCTGGCCAAGCTAGGAGCCAGGCAGCCCCGAGGCCCAAAGGTACACCCATCAGGCCTCGGCACCAGCTCAGGCCCAGGACAGCTCCCAGAGCCGTTCCCTGGGCCAGGAGGAGGAAGAGACTGGGGGTGAGGTTCAGAGCTGTACAGAGGAGTAGGTAGGAAGCCCCTAGGCCCACCAGTCCCACCTCCAGAGCCAGGAGTGCTGCCTGCAGGCCACCCCCACCCTGGGCTGCCAGCAGCGGGAGCAGCAACAGAAGCAGTAGGGGCAGAAGGCCAGAAGAAGACCCCACTGCAAAAGAAAGGCCGGCCAGGAGGCCATGAGACAGGAGTCCAGGGAGCTGGCTAGCAGGACTGGGCCTCGGATGTGGTGGAGGGGGTTCTGGTGGGATGTCCGGGGAGGGACAGCCATCACCAGGATCCCTAGGAGTCCCAACTGGAGCCCCCTCCTCCTCTTCCTCTTCTTCCTCCGGGACTGGAGTCAGTGCTGGGCTCTGGACCCAGTCAAGTTCAAACTCCTCATCCAGAAGACTCCCATCCTCCTTCTCCCACAGCCCCCATGCCCCGGCCTCTTCCTGACCGACAATGCTCCTCTCCTCAGGCGCCAGTGACAGGACTCTAAACTCCTCTATCTCCTCCTGAGGCAGTCCCCAATCTTCCTCATTAACTGGACTCTGAGGCTCGTGCGGGTTGGGACTAGGGGTTCCTGGTTCTTCCCCCCACATCCCTTGCTCCTCTGGCTCCAAGGTGTCCCCTTCCTTTCCCAGAATCCTTCTCTCTGGTACCGCTTCCTCCTCCTCTCCCAGCATCCTTTGGTCCAGGACTGCCTCCTGGCCAGACGAGCAGGGCTGCTCTTCACTAGGGGTGCCTGTGCTGAGTGGTCCCAGAGCCCTTGTAATAAGGAGGCCTGGGGGGCGCTGGCCTGCACGTACTTTGAGGCTCTTGGGCTGCTGGCGAACCTGGGCCGCATGCTTCTGCCGCAGCTCTTGTTCACGCCGCTTGTTGTACTCCAGCTGGTTTCCCAGTTCTGTCTGGTGCTGCAGGCGGGTGAGCTCGGCCCGAGTGCGCTGGACGGCCTGGAGCTGTCGCAGCTCTAACTCACGGGTGGCCTCGTGCTGCCGCAGCAGCAGTGCACATTCCAAGTCTTTCTGGGTCTGCTTCTTGTTCAAGTCCTGAGGCAGAGGGAAGCAGAGCCTGTCAGAAGCCATGCTGACTGCAAGGAAGAGCCCAGGACTCGCTGCGAAGGGAGCTGGGTGCTGTGGAGACCAGGTGTGAGCGCTTGGCAGACCCGGGAGTAGAGGCCCAGGCCCCTGACAGGTTCCCACACAGGAAGCAAGGGGTGTTGAGAAATGGGAACACACCCCTCAGTGGAGGGGAGAAAGCCGATGGAGGCCAGTGGAAGGGGAGATCCGGGAGCCATGGCCCAGTGTGGAAAGATGGCCAGGAGGGAGCCCACCTCTCGCAGCAGGTCCTGGTCCAGGCTGTGGCGAGCCAGAAGCATCTTGCGCTTATACTGGCGACACTGCAGCTCAAAGTACTGGCGCTGCCGCCGCAGCAGCCCTGCTTCCTCCTCCGCTTGGCATTGTTGGAGCTGCTCCTTCTGCCGTAGCAGCCACTCAGCCTTCTCACGCTTAGGGGTGCTGGGATTCTCCTGCAGCTCCTGGTGGGGCAGTGGCATGAGGTCAGGTGGCCTCCCACCCGCCCACCCACCCACCCGGCCCTGCAGAGCCCCAGCTCACCTCCTTCAGCTGCTCCTTCCGAAGCTTATAGGTGCGCTTCTGTGCCTCCAGCAGGGCAGCCAGCTCCTTCTTTTGCTGCCCAAGGATGTGCTGCTGGAACTTCCGTTCCTCAGCCTGGGCGGCTCGGGCCTCCTTCTCGCCGATGGCCTGGTGTCGCCGGGCCAGCTTTTCCGCCTCAGCCCCAAACCCGGCCCGCTGTGCCTCAAGCTCCCGTTGCAGTCGTGCGCTGTGCTCCTCACGCTCACCCCTCAGCCGTGACTCCAGAGCCAGCAGCTGCTTTTGGTGCTGCCGCCGCATCCGCTTATAGCCACTGAGCTGCTCCCGCAGGGCTGAGTCCTGCTCATGCTCCTGGATCTGGCGGCTGACCTAGGGCAGGAGAGAGGCGAGAAGCAGGGCTTGTCCCTGGCCCTGTTTTACTCACACAGATCCTCCCTGTGTTCCTTGGGGGAGAACATGGGTCTCAGACTAAATGGTTCCAAGCTTATTCAGTATCTCTTTGAGCCTGACAATGGTTATGTCATCTACTTCACTGCCTTAAGTGTGATCAAAGATGAGAAAAGGTGGTTAGCGCAGGGGCTGGCACAAAAGCAGACACAAATTACGTTCATTCAAAAGAATGAAGTGGCTCATATCCTAACCATGTGATCTCCAGCCAGGCAGCTTCCCTCAGCGCTGCTCCCTCAACTGTCACTCCAGTGACCAGGCCTCCTAGGACTGCCTTGATCAGTGATACACAGAGCAGCACCTCACAGGAGCCACAGGGCAACCTTCCCTGGGGGACTGTGGCAGAGTCTGGGAGCCAGGGACACCGGACTGGGATGTCTCCACACAAGTCCACTAACAACTGCTCCTCAGGGGCTCTCAACTTAGTCCAGGTGGCCCAGGCCCTGGAGGTGATAGAGCCTGTGAACAGCATACAGCACCCCAGGAGCTAAAGAAGCACCTTGGCAGATGCTGTGCAAACATACGGACCAGCCCAGAGGGCTCAAAGAGGATTGCTGGTGCTCGAATTCACTTAGGTGGGAATGTGATTGACAGGTTTAATAAAAGCTACATTTTGTGGAAAGTCTAACACATTTTCCTATGAGCTAAGAAAAAAACTGGTCTACCCTGATTTTAGGGAAGGACCAAGGTCCTGCTTACAGGGTTGGACCCTGTCGATAGTGTCTGGGCAAGTAGTCCCTTTGGAAGCAGCCCCTTCGAGCCACAGTAGCTTCGCTCCCAGATGAGTTGCAACCTTTTTGTTCCAGGGCAGCTGAGAAGATTAAATACAGGGATAATGCCTGCGAGCTTCTCATTGGCATGAGAAGGACCCGAACACCACCCCAAGACTGTGGCACAGAATCCAGCAAACCTGTACAATGCTATCCTCAGCACCACAGCAGAGTAAAGACGTACAGAGACCCACACAGCCTGGCCCACACAGGTCCCACATGCTATTTTAGCCAGGCCACAAACACAGAGTGAGAGTCTGCCAAGCTAGAGACACCTAGACCAGTGGTGTGACCAACAGCCTGCTGGGAAAGGGGAGCAGGAAGGGTTAAGAAGAAAAGGCAAGAGACAGCAAAGAGGGAGGGAAGAACCTGGGCTTAATTAGATGTGACTGGGACAAAGTCATCTCTGGACTTAGTATCCAGCAATGTAGCACAAGAACCAGAAATGAAGCCAGAGTCCGCCGCCTTAGACCATGTGGCCATCCTCAAGGATGGCAAGGAGGCTGAGGGAGGAGGCTATACTCACCAAGGAGGCGGTTCGGATGGTGGCGAAGTGGTCCCGGTTGCGGCAGTAGGCCCGGCGACGGGCAGAAGATGTGGTGGAAGCAGTTGGGGCTGTGGGGGGCGGCAGAGGGCCTGGTGTCATCTCTGGCTGGAAGGGATCGTCATACAGGTTGTCGGAGCCCTACACGAAAGGAAGGTAGAAGAAATACCAAAGTTCAAGGCCCTTCCAGAATGAGTGGAGGCAAAGCCAGGGCCAGCGACTTGAATGGCACTGCTCCGGTGCAGGCACCTGTCCTGCCAGGCCAGGCACACTGAGCTGCGCACCGGGAGCCGGTGGATGACGGAGCTGTGCGAGGTGACTGTGTGCTCCCCCTCCTGCATCATGGCCATCTCTCTGGCATCAGGGCCTTCCTCCTCTTCCTCTTCCTCCTCCTCCTCCTCCTCCTCCTCTTCTTCCTCATTGTCGGAGGCGTCTGCTAGGCTGTTGACTGAGCTGCTCTGACTTGAGGCGCTGATAGACATGCTGGGCACCGAGTGGCTGCTCTCCAGACTGGTCAGCGTCCCTGCCCGGTGCATGTAGGGCTCTGCCTCCTGCGAACAGGGCATGGGCTACTTGGCAGGAAAGGCCAAGGCACAGGGCAGGACAAGGAGACAGAGGGTGTGAAGCACAGTGGAGAGGGCTTGGTTCAAATCCAGCATGCAGCACAAGGACAGGGCAGCTGGGTCACCTCTTCCTCCTCGGGAGCCTCAGTGCCAGGGCCGTTGGGCGCCTCTTGGAAAAGGATCTTCTTCATCTTGCGGTACTGCAGGTTGTCCAGCTCCCGCACGGCATCCTTGGTCCTCTGGATCAGGTCCATGATGACGGTGGGTGGCCGCTCCCTGAGCACAAAGCGGTGCTGGGGAGGAAGCAAACAGTGAAGTCTCCCACCAGCCCCTCTGACTGGAACCCACTGCTCTGGCCTGATGCTCTCCCCAGGGTGCAGCGCCAGGCTGTGTGACACTGCCTCTCTCAAGGCTCCTCCACAGTTATTTTCCCAACCACCCACCCTTCCTCTGCATTATCTTGTTCCTCCAGCCATGGCTGACAGGTGTGACAGGAGACCTCGACTGAAGTGCCACGTAACACTGGAAGTGTCACGAGGCCTCTCTGGGCACAAGGCATCTCATAATTATAGAACAAGTAGGTCAAGTGTGGTGCTACATGCCAGTCACTCAGTAGGCTGAAGCACTCAGCACTCACGAGGCTAAGCCAGGAGGATCAAGTTGAGATCAGCCTGGGCTACACAGTCAGTTCAAGGGCAGTCTAAATTATCCAGTAAGATCCCTGTCTCCAAAAAACCAGTAACAAAAAAACTCAAACAAAACCCCCCATTAACCAAGGGATTCAAAGTAGATAGTCTGAATTCTCACCTAGGGCTCCTTAGGCACCCATGGATTGATTGGGAAGGGAACGGGGGCCTTCTACTCTTGATAGCTCAAACGCCTAAGAGAAGTTACACATTTACCCACAGCAAGACTACCCAGGCTTTTGGCTGGAATTCTGTCAGTGTGGTACCCTGGTTATCTATGCTGACCAGCTCTGGTTGGCAATTAACAGTATATTTGGTTAATGAAATATAGAAATACAAATTATTACTTAATAAAATAATGCAAAAAAAAAGTATTACAAAACACACAGTCTGTGGTTTGGAAGACCAAGGGAGGGATCCCTAAAAGCAGTTCTTGGTGCAGGAAGTGGCAGATACTTACTACACTGAGGGCTCTGCTGCCCTGCTGTGCCATGGCTATAGGGGCCACAAACCCTCACCTTCAGAAGGGCCTCTGAGGTTGGTCTGTCCTGAGGGATCTTCTGAAGACAGGAGTCAACAAAATTCCGGAAGTACTCAGACCTGGAGGTGGAGTGGGTAGGAGACAGGCAGGAAGGGCATGAGCCACGCAGCCCAACCCAAGGCCTGGCCCAGGCCCAGGAGTCCCCGTCCTCACCAGTGTCCTGACTGGAGCACGGGGGACTCATTCTGTGCAATGTGGTATAAGGCACTCATCGCATTCATGTTAAACAGTGGTGGTTTCCGTTCCGCTAGAGGTCAAGGGGAGAAGGTAAGAGAGAGAGACAGAGAGACAGAAAGACAGAGAGAAAGTGAAGGTAAGCAGAGGAGACCAGAACGGAACTCAGAGGATGGGTTCAATCTCAGCTTCCTGGCTGTATGACTTGGACAAGACCCATAACCCTGCTGAGTCTCAGTTTCTTCCTCTGTGAAACATAACACCCATCCATTCTCCCGCCCTTGGAATAGCCCATCAAAGAAAATAACATTCACAAAAGCACTGAAAAAGAAGGCAAAGCAAAACACATTTTTAGTTGTAGCACTCAGCTCAACTAAAAGTAGTTGGTACCAAACAAGAGTACAGCCTCACTAAAGGGAAAATTAAAAATGAGAAGCAGGCAGGACGGCTCTCGAGGGACATCCAATCTAAACAGAAGCTTACACAGGGTTGAACAATGACATCAAGTTAAAAGTTACTGGGGTAGACAGAGACAGGGAAACAGCTGGGAGCTCAGCAGTCAGTGGGACTTCCAGCTTATACATCTGCAGGGAATTCAGGAAAGAACTTTTGGAAAGGGTCACTGGAGACAGGCCTCAGGTTACATGGGGCAAGTCAGGGGCTCCTTGTGACCCACACAAATGTTTTGTGTCATTCATGTTTTTGTCCTACACAGGGATTTTTAAAAATTGCCCCAGGGGCCGGAGATTTAGTTCAGTGGTTCCGGCGCCTGCCTCGCAAGTGCAAGGTCCCGAGTTGATCCCAGTGACCACATAGAATGCTGGGCATGAGAATCAATACCACATATCACAGTGCTGGGCGTGGTGGCTCACGCCTGTAATCCCAGCCCTCGGGAGGCAGAGATAAGAGGATTGCTGAGTTTGAGGCTTGCCTGGGCTACATAGTGAGCTGAGGGCCAGCCTGAACTACAAAGTGAAACCCTGTCTCAAAAAAAAAAAAAAACAAAACCAAAAACTTAATTGCCCCAACAAAAGCAACCTAAATTTCTAATTTTCTCTTAAAAAACTAGTTCTAGGGCCGGAGGGTTAGCTCAGTGGTTCTGGCGCCTGCCTCGCAAGCGCAAGGCCCTGAGTTCGATCCCCGGTAACCACATAGAATGCTGGGCGTGGAGACACGCCCACCAACAATCAACATTGCATACCACAATGCCGGGTGTGGTGGCTCATGCCTGTAATCCCAGCACTCGGGAGGTAGAGACAGGAGGATTGCTGAGTTCGTGGCAGCTTGCCTGGACACCAAAGTGAGCTCAGGGCCAGCCTGAACTACAAAGCAAGACCCTGTCTCCAAAACGCAAAAAAAAAAAAAAAAAAAAAAAAAAACTAGTTCTAAGCTACTTGTGGTGGTGCATGCCTGTATTCTCAGCATTTGAGAAGCTGAGGCAGGAGGATATCTGTCAGTTCAAAGTCAGCCTGAGGTATACAGTGAATCAAGGCCAGCCTGGACTTTAGCGAGACCCTGTCTCAAAGAACACAAACAAAACAAAACAACTACAAAAAATTAGATCTGGTGAGATGCAGTCTACACTGTTGCCTAACAATGGGGTGGAGCTAAGTCTAAGCAAATGGCCATCTCCAGTTTGCCATGCCCTTCCACCATCCTGCTTTTCCAAAAGCACCCAGAGTATCAGTTGCCATTCATAACTAGGCCTGCTTCTCCTCCAAGAGTAGAGAACTATTTCTTCATATTCATGTCTCTGCGAAACACTAGGAATATAATGGACAGCTCTGCCCTGTTCTTCCTCCTACCCTGGTGTTAAAAAGGACAGGGAGATGGCATCGTGCAGGGAATGGGGAGTCATGAATGGCTCTGGGTGGGTGAAGTAACTGCCCTGAGCTTACACAGCAGCAGTCTGTGGATCAGCACCTAAGACATGATGCAGGAAAACTCTTGTGTGAAATTATGATCAGGATGATCAATAGCAACTCTTTCTTGGGCAACTAGTTTTTGCCTGGAAAAGGGGTCTTATGAACTCTACCTCATCGAACAGCTGCTTCAGTGCTGTAGGCTGGCAGAGATGAGAAACTGACAGGCCCTCAAGGACTCATGAGTCTCTCTTGTCACTCACTACTCTGCATTACGTTTTGGTTCCAAGCAAGGGAAGCCGGTTTGAGTTCCCCATACCTACTCTTTTTTTTTTTGAGACAGGGTCTCGCTTTGTAGTTCAGGCTGGCCCTGAGCTCACTGTGTAGCCTAGGCAAACCTCGAACTCAGCAATCCTCCTGCCTCTGCCTCCCGAGTAATGGGATTACAGGCGTGAGCCACCACGCCCAGCATTGTATGTGGTTACCGGGGATTGAACTCAGGACCTTGTGCTTGCTAGGCAGGCGCCGGAACCACTGAGCTAAATCTCTGGCCCGACTCTCTTTTTTGAGACTGTCTCGCTATGTAGTTCAGGCTCACCTGGAACTCAGTGATCCTCCTGTCTCAGCCTCCTGAGTGCTGGGACTACAGGCATCCAGCCCCACACCAGGCACCCAATGCCTACTCTTATCTCTGGGCTACTGCATAGCTGCTCCCAGAATCCTCTCTCCTGCACCCTTCCAACAGTTAGTATTTGTTTCATTGGTCTGCTTACACATCTCTGCTACAAGGCCTTCTTCAGTCCCTAAACTAGGTTGAATTCCTTGTTTTATGTTTGCACTTTTCCATTCAGCTTTTGTCACAGAGAAATAAAACACACCTGGTGTCCCCAGCTCAAATCTAAGCACCGGGAGGGCAGAACCTTACTACCTGCCCTGCCTCCAGACCCAGCACAGTGAGTGCCAGAGTGGACGCTCAAAGTGATGATGGGTACAGGTCAGGCCTAAGAACTGACAAGCCTGGACAGTTCCTTATACTGGGCATCATAGTACAGTCAAAATGGAAATGGTCTTGCAGGCCTTGAGTCCAGTCCTCAGAGAGACAGCCAAGATGGAGCTGGGGAGAAAGAGGATGAAGGAACAGAGAAGAATGCCCTTACCCAGCTCAATGCAGGTTATCCCCAAGGACCAGACGTCCACTTTGCCATCATACTGCCCCTCATCCATTGCCAGGATCACCTCCGGAGCCATCCTGGGAGAACGGTCAGGAGAAAGATGCTAATCACCTGCCCGGGCCCCACAGCTGCTACTCCAGACATCCTGGGTGTTTCTCCACTCACCACCACTCTCCCTCACCAGTATGGGGTGCCCACGAAGGAGTTGGCAGGGGCCATGATAGATGCAGAACCGAAGTCCCCCAGCTTCACCAAGCCTGGCTCTGAAAGCAGGATGTTTCCAGCCTTCACATCCCTGTATGGAGGAGAGTGCAGGGAGGGATGAGCCCCAAGAGCCAGGGCATGTGCTGCAGACCAGGGAGGAAGAGTCGGGCAGACCCACCAGGGCCACCTACCTGTGGATCATGTTGTGGGAGTGCAGGTACGCCAGGCCCTGAAGAGCCCCGTGAGTCACAGCAGCAATTTCCACCTCCTGAAGGGGCTTCTTATGTACTGAGGAAGAAAACATCACACTGACAGAGGCCACAGGTGGGACCAGAATCAGCTTCATCACATCTCCTGTAGGTACTCTGCTCTTCTTAGCCTACACATTGGCAAGTGGGACACTTACCTTCTAGGAGGTCAGAGGCTGAACCCAGGCAATACTCCATCACCAGCTAAGGAAGGGTCAAGTGTTAGAGGTCAGCAGACCCTTGCCAGCCCAGCCCACCTTCCTTGGGTGTAAACTCACAACATCCTCCTTGCCTATCTGCCCCTCAGGTAGTGGCCTCAAGGAAATGACAGAGAGGAAGGGCCCACTGGAGAAGAAAAGGGGGACAGTGGGACAGGTCCTAGAGTGAAAGCCTCCTCTAGAAAGAATCCAATGTACTGTTAGCCCCATCTGGATCCCTTTAAAACCCCAATTAATCTCCACCTCCTCCAACTCATATGCCCTTTTCTAGCTGCTAATAGTACTATGTCATTCTCCTCTGGGACCAACCCTGCTATTCAAGTTGTTGAAGAATTAAAGCAGCCAGGACAGAATTCTTCCTTCCCAAGATCTCACAATGGAACCCTGAACAGGGCCCACTTTAAGAGCTTGGACCAGGACAAGTTAGACACAGTGGGGTAAATATAAAGCCACGGCCTCAGGGCCAGCTCACCCAAGCTGTGTGTTCCCTCAGGTAACAGCCCCGGTATTGAATGGTATTGGGATGCCGGAGCTTCTGTAAGAACCGCACCTCTTTGATGATGTCTTGCCATTTCTAAGAGGTCAGGGTAGGACGGGGTTACCCAGCTTGCATCTTGTGACTGGGTACCCTGCCCTCCCAACCTGTCCTTCTGACTCTGACCCACCTCATTTGACTGTTTCCCGCTGTAGGACATCTTCTTGATGGCCACCACCTCACTATTCCGGACATCCCGGGCCTAGAAGACAAGACCAGAAGACTGTAAAGGACCTGCTGAGTACACAGGAAAGGGAAAACTGGCTGACTGGGTGAAGGCAGGAAAGGCTAGTGTGGTGAATTGGGTAGAGAATGGCTCAACAACAGTGTCCCAACAGCTACCTCCCCCTCTTCCAAGACCCAACTCACAAAGTACACAGCTCCAAAGCTGCCATGACCAATTTCTCGGAGATCTGAGAAGAGCTTTTCAGGGTCATCCTTGAAGAAGAGCTCAGCCACATCAGGGTCCTTCAGGCTCCCGGCCCGGCCCCCAGCTGGCATGGTGGCCCCCAGGGGCCCTGAGAGTGGGCCCTGGCCTGTGGAATGCAGACAGGAGCCTTAGAGCAAGGCCAGGCTTGCCTGGGAGAAGAAGGGGCCCCTCATGTTCCTGCCTTCTCCTCCTCTCATTCACTGCTGAGGGGGAGGCACTGCTGAGGAAGGACAGGGGAGATTAGAAACATCAAAGCTCTAAAAAAAATGAAGTTGCCCTGGCAACCAGATCATGGGGGCCAGGTCCCTGGAGTCCCTAAAACTGCTAGGAAGACTCTAGGAAGCTAAAGATCCTCACCATCTCCCTCAGGCTTCAACAAGTCCCCATTTCCCTGTAATCCCTATTTTTTCCCTAAAGGATAAATGGTTCTGCCTCCTCGGCTGAATTCCAGATCTCTGTTCAATCTCCAAGTCCTCTTGTCCAGTGATTCCAGGCATCTTCCTATTCCCCTTAGTGCTGAGACCCAATCCTCCTTCAACCTCTCACACTGCACAAGAGAACAGGAAAGGGCCAGGCCGGAGGTGGTGGAAATCCGGCCATTGTTTTTAGTGGCTACTTGCCTGGAGGGGACCAGAAGACTGGCTCTAAAGGGTAGGGATGCTGCAGTAGGGAGATCAAGAATGGGAAGGGTAGGAATTATAAATGGTAAGGCATCTGGCTTTGAGGGCCTCTCTCTGATCTGGACTGCCTTTCTTGTCCAGTTCCATTGCATACACAGCACACACAGGTGCGGAAACACTTGCAGGGTATAAACACTGTGCACTCACCATGGACAGTATTATCTACAGACCGGCACCTGCTATTCAATCCTTTCCACAACTTCACCAGGCATGTACTGCTATCAGCCCTGTTCTATAGATGGGCCCAGAAAGGTTAAGTGACTCGCTCAGAGCTCACCACTACCATGCTTTTTCCTATGAATCTGGTAGTGCAGGAGAAGAACCACCATTTCCGAGATGAAGCCAGTGGGGTAGAGTGGGAAAAGAACTCCAAGGTCAGAGATTCTCTCTCTTGTCAGGCCTGCATGCTCTGCCCCTCCTGCAAGGAGACTCTCCTGACCACTCTAGCCCTTGGGTGAGCACTCAGGGGACCAGCTAGATGCCCACATGAAGTTCCTACAGGGTAACAGAACCAGGACCCTCAAGAGATTCTAGGACAGACTCCTGGCTAAGTACTCGTTAGAATATAGGCACAAAAGAACTTCAGCAAAGCTCGACTCCCCAGGCAGAGTTCTAGCTACTTCAAAGCACCTAACAATTTTAGCATGTAATTATATTCTGCCATGCATTGTTTCCTGTAGTACTGTTAATTTTGTCTCCTCATCTCAACTGTAAGCTGGGGGACAAGAAGGGAGCCTGACTCTCCAGTGGGCCCCAGGTGCAGAGGGCTCAAAGATAGCCTGGGAGCTTGAGTGACTGTTCTCAGCCCAGCCCTCAGCAGTACCTAGGCTCCTCCAAGCAGGGCCTCTTGTCTCTTCTCTGCCAGCAACAGTGCCAAGCACCCCTCACCTGCACCACACACTCACACACAAAGGCAGGTGCTCACAACTTACCACTGGAATCTTCCTGACCTCTTTACCAGCACTGAGCCCAAGATTACTAGCCCAGGACTCCAGGTCACATGACAGGGGTGCTGGTAACTTGTAATGCATCACACAGGTCCCCTTCCTCACCAAGATGAACTCTTGAGCAATTATCAAGGCCTGTGCTAAATCATAGCCACCTTCTAAAATGAATACTATCTTCATTCTGCAGATGAGGAAGCGTGTCACTAGACTGTACAGCAGTACATCCCACCTGCAGTGCACAGCAACAGAGCTTTAAGTCCTTCACACTCCTTCGTCTCTTTGGTTAAATTACAGCATGGGGCTGTGTGAGGTTTTAATGAGATCTCACACGCAGGAACACTATGCAGACACCCAACAGAGGATTTCTTTCCTTTCCTGCTTTCAGGATTGCCACAGTGCTTTAATCCTTTGAGAAAGGGACCCCCCTCTCCTACCCCACACTCCAGCTTGGTTTTAAGAGAGAAACCACTATGGCCAAGTTTAACAAAGTGAGCCCTTTCAGGACCCTGCGCCAAAGTCTGGGACCAGAATAAAGATGAAGGTCACAGTATAGAGAAAAAAAAAAAAAAAACACCCTAAGGAGCAGACAGAAGCCAGTGCCTCCCATCAGGAAAAGCTCCTGAGTGGAACCCTTCTGGGAAGAAACTCACTCTGCTCCCTTCACCATTTCTAAACCTCACCCTAACTCATTCTCTCATGTATCCTTGTCCAAATCCAGGCTCAGAAAAAAGGATGGCGAAAGACAAGCACGGATATGGGCCAAGGCTTTGATGGGGGACTTGTGTTAAAGTCTACCACTGTGTGACCTTGGGCAACCTTTCTGAGCCTCAATGTTCTCAACTGTAAAATGGGAAGAGAGCAATAAAAGAGCACCCACAGGGTGAATGCAGGATGTCACATGCAACTCAGAATATACAAGGAGGTATTTCTTAAGGGGAAGATTCCTGGTGAGTGCATGAGATATTTATACCATCAAAGCAAAAGGCAGAAAGGGAAGGGAACTAGCTGGGGAAAATACTGCCAAGCACCCCACTTCACATGCATACTTCCTTGCACAGATAAGAAATCCAATCAGACCAGGTCTGAAGAGCAGATAAGCAAACCCACCACAGTAACTGGGAGGCGGGAATCGACAGCCTGAGCAGACAGGAAAAGGGGCACTGTCATGGAGAGGAGGCAACTGCAAGTGGCAGTCATCAGGGAGAAGACAGAAGGGTGCAAACCCAGCTGATCAGCTCAAGCCCCCTAGGGTGTGACCTCGGATGACATCAGAGACCCTGTTATCTCAAGTCCCCCCACCAACCAGACACAATGGAGGGAAGAGGAAGGGGAAGAGGGTGGTAACAGAAGACAAGGCTAGCCAGAGGCTGACCACGGCTCAGCTGGGCTTTCCCACCCTAGGAGAGGGCCTATCCAGGCACAGCTTCTCAGAGGGAGCAGCAGCCTTTCTTTTCATGGCTAGACACAGGGACCCGCGCCCCTGCACCCATATCTCACCTGGTAGGGGTCACTATGGTGCCCCAGCACCTCCGCTTCCGCCTGGGGTCCTCCAGCGGTTCTGCCAAGCAGGGAGAGGGGCAAGGAGACCTTTCTCCTTGCCACCTCTCCCTCGGCTTTCGCTGTTCCTGTGGGGCGGGCCCGGGAAACCTCCCCTGGAGGGGAGGGGGTGACAACCTGACCTGACCTCACGGTCCAGTCCTTCCCCAATTCGAGGGCGAAAGCTGCTGAATCCCGGATTTCTGACCGTGGGGTCTGAACCCCGTATATTTGCAAGGGGACAAAATGAATCCGATATTTGAATGCCTGGGGAATGAACCCTGGGTTCTGAGGCATGCAGGGGTCTGAACCCCAGATATTTGAAATTCTGTAAACCAGAGACCCAGGTTTAAAGAGGTTGGGATCCGAGTCCCGGATATCTGAAATAGGAGAGCTGATACCTGGGTATCTGAAAAGCGAGGGGCCAAGCCTGGAGATTTGGGACCCAGGGGCCCGAGCCCCTGGTCTTCGGCCGCCAACAGGGGGCCCACCCCAGGATGTCCGGCCGCACGGCCCCTCTCACGTTGGGGTCCGAGGGTGACAGCCCCCACTCCCTTCCTAGCCTCCTCCCTCTCCCCTCCCGTCCCCCAAGGGTGGACGAAAGACTGCAGCTAAGACGATGCTGACGGTGCCCGCGGCCTCTCCCCCGTCTTCTCCGTCTCAGCCTCCCTCTCCGCACCACAGTCCCGCTCTCGTCCCGGTCTCCCTCTCCCTCTTCCTCCCAATTCCAAGATGGAGACCGGGAGGGAGCGCGCAGGCGCAATGGAGACACCGGCCAGAGGGGGCGGAGCCCCGAAAGAAACAGCCCCGCCCCCCGCCGCCGTGGCCTGCCGGACCAGTAGCCGCGGGAACCCAGCGTGCGCGTGCGCGCGCGCGCCCCGCCACGCGGCCGCTGGGTGGAAGAAAGCATGAGAGGGGAGGGGGCCGGTGGGAGTGAATCCAGTGCGCCGCCCGCGACTGGCGGTGGAAAGCGCTGCGGTGCACGCGCTCGCCCCGCCTTCGCCCGGTGCGGAGCCTGTTGCTGGGGAAATCTTTGCTGGGGAGCGGGAGGAAAGGGAGCCGTGCTTTGCGCCTGCGTGGGGGGGGGGGCGCTGTGCTGGAAGCGGCAAGGGAAGGCGGCGGCTGGGCACAGAAAAGGCGGGAAAGCGGACCGCTCATCGCAACCTCCCAGCCTAGCCCTCAAGTGCGAGGCGTCCCTACAAGTCAGTATAGGGAAAATGTAATTGCCCACATGCCTACAGGAAACCCAGGCCTTATAGAGTGGCAGGACTTGCTCAAGGTCACAGTGCACTTAGGAAACAAATTTCCTTTATTTGACACAGCATTCCCTCCCAATCCCTAGAATTATCAATTTTATTTCATGGAAGATGACAACCGAGAATGGTAGATCTGTGCCAGGCAAGGCTGCGGTACACTCTGGAAAACTGAGGCAGGGATTGCAGTTTCCAGCCCAGTTGAGGCAACTCAGTGACTACTTCTGGTCCCAGGCTGTGAAGGCTCCATAGGTTGTCTCAAAATAAGGGCTTGGGCTGCAGCTCAATGTGAAAGCTCTGGGTACAGTGTCCAGAATCAAAAAAAGAAAACTAGCCGGGCGTGGTGGCTCACGCCTGTAATCCCAGCACTCGGGAGGGAGAGACAGGAGGATTGCTGAGTTCAAGGCTTGCCTGGGCTATGTAGTGAGCTCAGAGCCAGCCTGAACTACAAAGCGAGACGCTGTCTCAAAAAAAAAGAAAAAAAAAAAGAAAACTAGAGCTGGGATCAAATCCAGGTATTTTCCAAAATCAAGTCACAACCATGGAAAAAGCTGTAGTAACCTAAGCCCTGTGTCAACCTGTACTACAGTCAACAAAAAATGTCCCTAAACCTCAACCCTGTGTAGAGACACTAGAACTAAATCCAATAACTCAAAAACATTTTAGGCAATACTGGGGGGGGGAGCCTTTTATTTTCCCCACATTCCAGCACTTCAGTTTTTGTAACATTTCTTCCACGTCAGAATCAAGGCCCAAGTTGATACACACCTAAGGGGGGGGGGAGGAGACAGGTCAGGGAGCCCCTAAGTAAAGCTCCCAGATGGGTACAAAAATTGAGAAAGGAGCAGAAAGAGTGGCAACAGAGCTGGGCCAGGAATTTAATCTTGCAGGGGTAGCTGTAGGACCCTAGGATCTGCAAGGGGCCAGAAAGCCTTCTTCCCAGGTTCAGCCTGGGAGGGCTCCATCACGTCCAGCCTCACTAGATGGCTGGGCAATGAATACTAGCCCCAGCAAAACTAAGAGTTGAACTTGAGCTTCTAGTTCCTCTGGCCTGAGCAGTTTCTAGGGCTGTTGTTTCCACTACTCCCACAGTGACTTCATAGGACATAGCAGCCAGCTGATGTTGAGACTGACTGGATTGTCCTTGATGTATAACATATGGCTCTCAAGTTGTATCACAACCCTCCCGACATTGTGAGGAATTTTTTTGAGACAGGGTCTGGCTTTGTCGTGCAGGTTGCCCATACAAGCCTCGAACTCAGCAATCCTGCCACTGGCTTCCGAGTGCTGGGATGAGAGGCATGAGCCACCATGCCTGGCACTGTGGTATGTGGTACTGATTGCTGGTGGGCGTGAGTCACCACGCCCAGTATTGTTGTAAATGGTTACTAGGGATCCAATCAGGGACTTGCACTTGCTAGGCAGGGCCAGAACCACTGAGCTAAATCTCTGGCCCCATGGTGAGGAATTTCTGCAGAGAGGAATTTTTTCCTTGATGAGCGGACATATGAACTTGTTAGGCAATATGTCCTCCAACTCCCACTACCCTTTTGAAATTAATTCCTTCCAAAGATCCTATTGGAAGAATCTTTTTTTTTTTTTGAGACAGGGTCTCGCTTTGTAGTTCAGGCTGGCCCTCAGCTCACTATGTAGCCCAGGCGATCCTCTTGTCTCTGCCTCCCGAGTGCTGGGATTACAGGCGTGAGCCACCATGCCTGGCAACAATCTTTGTTTTTGCAGGACTTCCCACTGAGCTATTATACCCGCAAACCCTTTTGATTTTTTTTTTGAGACAATGTCTCTGTAGCTCAGACTGGCTTCATTTCAGCTGAGTGCTGGGTTGGCAGGCATGCACCACCTCGACTGACCCATTCTATTTTTCCTCATTAAGTTTATTGATACAATTTAGGTATGTATTATCCTATTCATCATTGGGAATTTGTACCTGTACATAATAAATCTTGGTTCATGTTTTTCCACCATTCCCTTTCCTTCCCTTCCCTCCCTTTCTGTTTACAAAAACTGTCTGTTTTTTTCTTTTCTCATATCTTTTCTTCCTATCTTTCCTTTCCCCCACCCTCCTCCCTACTTCCCCTACTCTCTTTTGGATCTTTTCTTCCAATTTTACATTGTCTTATTATACATTTTGGTCCTCATTTACTCTTGCAATTTCTTAGAGAAACTATTCAGTATTTACATATTATCTATTTCACTTAAGCATATGGCCTCAATGTGCATCCATTTAGGTATAATTGTCTCTAGTTTATCATTCTTTACAGGTCCATAGTTTTATTAAAACAGGTCCGTTTTATTAAAAAAACCCACATCTTCTTTATTTAGTCACCAGCTGATGGGCATCTGAGCTGTTTCCAAGATTTAGTTACTGCAAACAGTGCCATTGTAAACATGGGTGTGCATATATCGCTGTGGTTCAATGCACTTTAATTCTTTTGGGAAGATACTTAGCTGGGAATAGCTGGGTCAAACTGGACCTCTCAACCTAATTCTCTGAAAAATCTCCATACTGATCTCCACAGTGGGTGCAAGGCCTGTTTATTTTGAGACAGCATCTTGCTCAGTTCCCCAGGCTGGCCTCAAACTTGCAATCTTCCTCAGCCTCCAGAATAGCTGAGACTACAGGCTTAGAATCAACTTCTTAATTCAGTGATGACTAAACAGAAAAGTGCGTGTAAAATGCTTGAGCACATGATTTGTGTTCCTAGTAAATGGGAATGATTAATTAGATTCTTCTGATCTGTTCAAGTTGAATTTTACAAAATTTGTACCATACCAGTTATCAGAATTTCAGGACACTTCTCACCATCTTTCCTCTAGACTGCCAGCCACAGCCATGAAGGTCAAACTGTGCTGCTTTAGCCGGTATGAGATCTACCCAGGACATGGAAGGCGATGCACTAGTACCAACAAGAAGATTTCCAGTTTCTTAATGCAAATCAAATCTGCACTCCTCTTCAAGAGGAATCCTCTGCTGATTAATTGGAATGTGCTCTAGAGAAGAAAGCACAAGGGACAGTCGGGAGAAATTCAAACAAGAAGAGTAAGATGAGCAGTTGAACTCCAGAGCCCATCACTGTGCACTGCCTGCTGATGTAACAACCAGCTACGCGGAATCAGAAAACAGAAGTTAGAAAGGCCTAAAGAGAGCAAGCTATCAGGGCTGCCAGGAAAGCAAAACAGGGTAGGCAAGCACCTAAAAAGGCCAAAATGACTGCTGCTAAGGCTCCCTTAAAGGCAGCACCTAAGCGGAAGATCGTGAAACCTGTGAAAACTCTGCTGCCTGAGCTGATGGAAAGGTTAAACTGGCAGACCAGATTTTTAAAAATAAAGATTTGTAATTTTGAAAAGAAAAAAAAGTTTCAGGACAAAGCAAGACAAAATTGATTCATATCCAGCACCAATCATCCAATTTTAATACTAACTTACTACTGTTGCCAAAAATCATGGATGTCAACTATAGCTATGAGTGAATGTTAAAATTGAACGCTATTAGAAATCAAGCAGTCGGGCCAGAGGGTTGGCTCAGTGGTTCCGGTGCCTGCCTCACAAGCGCAAGGTCCTGAGTTCGATCCCCGGTAACCACATACAATGCTGGGCATGGAGACTCACGCCCATCAGCCGTCAATACCACATACCACAGTGCCTGGCGTGGTGGCTCACGCCTGTCATCCCAGCACTCGGGAGGCAGAGACAGGAGGATTGCTGAGTTCGAGGCTTGCCTGGCCTACAAAGTGAGCTCAGAGCCAGCCTGAACTACAAAGCGAGACCCTGTCTCAAAAAAAAAAAAAAAAAAAAAAAAAAAAAAATCAAGCAGTTATAAGACAATATAGCTGGGGACAGTGGTACATGCCGATAATCCTAGCTATCAAGTGGGCTAAGCAGGAGGATCACCATGAGTTTGAGCCCAGCCTGAACTACATAGCAAGCCTGGTCTCAAAAAATGAAAATAAGCTGTATAACAGTTACTTTCAGCAGAGGCCCTCTTTTCCAGGGAGGTAGGGCCATGGGCTTCTAGGACTCTGTGGTATAGCACTTTTTTCCTTGGGTGATATTTACAAGTATCTGTGATAATTTGCTAGGCTGCACATTTGTATTTTTTCGACTTTCTACATGAATGTTAACTATTTCATAATAATAAAGTAAAAATAAGAAAAATGTCACAAGATTGTGGTGTAAATTCTTCCTGGCTCCTAAAGGGATAGGTATCATTTGGCCAGCAGATTTCTCTGAGATTCCTAGAAACAGTGCTGGAGGGTAGACTCCAAGGGTCAGTCCCACCTGCCCCTGCTCTCACAGGATGGGAGGAATCCTCACCTGAAACAAGGTGGGGCTTGGTGCTTACCTCAGAGTCGGGCTCGGGACCAGTGGGACTCTGGGCGCCGGTGAAAGCACGATGCGGAGACACAGCAGAGAAGGCCACAAAAGAGCAGGAGACAGCCCAGGACCCGCAACCTGGAGCCACACAGTGCCAGGTCCTCCTGGGGTTGGAGAGACAGTGCTGGGGGACTCTTCCTTCACCCTCAGCCCAAGAGCATCTCACCAGAAACTAAAGGGGAAATATTATTTTTCTACAAGCTAACATCTGTCTCCATAGTTCACAAACTGCCTGTTTGCCCAGCCCATAAACCTAAGGATAACTTTCCTGAGGTCGAAATGCTCACTATGACCCACCTTTTAGAAGACTGAGCAGGCAGAGACAGGCTGTGCTCCACATGTGAGAGGTGCATGCACAGCAGCCTCCTAGCTGTTCTCCCCCCTTACCCAGCAGGTGCCAGGACCCCTTGCCTTCAAAGCCCTCAGTGATCCCTTCTTCTGTATCACACTGGACTGTTCAGTAACTCCTGTCAGACCTTGCTGACCCTCTGATCTCCTCAGCCACTTCTTACCAGCAAGTACCCTCAGAGGCTGCTGCAATGCATCTCTAGCCCTGGGCGAGGCCCCTCACCTCCCTTTCTACTACTTCTGCTACTGCACTCCGGCCCATGGCTCCTCCTTCCCTGAGGCTCAGACTGCCAGGGCAGAAGACCCATGCAGTCTTGTGTCTGACACTTAAGCAACTGTGTGGTCTCAGGCAATTCTGCACCCCTAAGATGTTTCCTCATCTGTAAAATGGGATAATAGCACCTGCCTCAAAAGGCTATTTCTGAGACAGGGTCTCACTTTGTAGTTCAGGCTGGCCCTGAGCTCACTATGTAGCCCAGGCAAGCCTCGAACTCAGCAATCCTCCTGCCTCTGTCTCCCAAATTCTGGGATTACAGGCCTGAGCCACCACACCCAGCATTGTGGTATGTTATTTACTGAGGATTGAATGTGGGACCTTGCACTTGCCAGGCAGATGCTGGAACCAATGAGCTAATCACTGGCCCCTCAACAGGCTATTTTAAGATCATGGGTTGGGGATTTAGTTCAGTGGTCCTGGCATCTGCCTGGCAAGAGCAAGGTCCCGAGTTTGATCCCCAGTACCACATACCACAGCGCTGAGCATGGTGGCTCATGCCTGTAATTCCAGCATTTGGGAGACAGAAGCAGGAAGACTGCTGTGAGTTTGAGGCTGGCCTGGGCTACATAGTGAGCTCAGAGCCAGCCTAGGCTACAATAGCAAGACCCTGTCTCAAAAAAAGAGGCCGTTTTAAGATCAAATGAATGTGAACCTGAAGGCCCTCTGTACATTGTCAGTTAGGTACATAGTTTTTTTCTCAAGTGCCACCTTGTCAGCAAGTACTTCTATAAATGCTGCAGTTAGGGTTAATTGCTTCTTCCTTGGTATGTGTGCAGTACAGTATCATGCTCACATCTCTAGGTCAGCAATGGCCCATTCTGCCCCTTATTATAGCTTCTGACTTCTTTTGAGGTACAGATTGTGTTTTATCTTTTTTTTTTTTTTTTTTTTTGCTTTTTTGAGACAGGGTCTTGCTTTGTAGTTTGGCTGGCCCTGAGCTCACTATGGTGCCCAGGCAAGCCGCCGCGAACTCAGCAATCCTCCTGTCTCTGCCTCCCGAGTGCTGGGATTACAGGCGTGAGCCACCACGTCTGGCATCAGACTGTGTTTTATCTTAATGAAAGACAATAGCACATGCTAACAGCATTGACAATCATGCACTGTTATGTACTGAGCATTGTGCATTACATTCTTACTCTCTGTCTGCTGTCATTAAGATAGCACCGTCTTCAGTCTTACTCATGAGGAAACTGAGGCTCAGAGAGGTTCAGATACTTCCTTATTTTTTTGGTGCTGGGGAACCAAACTCAGTATTGTGCACATGCAAGGCACACACAGTGCTACTGAGCTACATCCCTAGCGTGGTCAGGTGCTTTCTGTAGGCCACAAAGCCTCTAAAGCAGAGGCTGGGAAACCCATGTCTTTCCTCCGAGGTAAATTCGCTCCTGCAGCCTTCAGGAGACCACAGCACTCAGCCCAGCAGTCCGCAGCCACATGGGGTTCTTACCGAGGTGAGCAGCTGGGTGAGCACAAGGCCCTCGTGGCTCCAGACCCTGATGCACTGCTCTGTGCTGGGGCTCAGGGTGGCGTTTCCTGCGCCCTCTTCCGAGCAGGATATGGGGGGCTGGCTGGAGGGCAGGACTCCCGGGCCAGCACTGAAATACAGACAGGTTCCTGGAGTCCCTTCTGTGGTCACCCTGGCCGTGACAAGGATCAGCTCTGCCGCGGAGGATCCTGTGAGAGGACATGGGGTAAAAGCAGAGGGCAGGAGCTGTCCCTGCTCAGATCTCTGCCCACAGATTCTACTCAATAAAGCCCTCCATCCACTACCACTTACATCCTTGAGGAATAAAAACAGCCATGTGGCCACAGCAGCACAACTGAAATTCATTACGATTAATTTAACAATTATACCAATACTTGAAAGGTGATAGGAGAAAGGCTGATATGCACTATGCCATTTTGTACAAACTTACTTGTCCTTTTGAATAAAGCAGCTTTTCCACTGTGTCCCAAAATCCAATAAAAGGTTTCTACCCTATTTTAAGTTGTGGGAGAAGGATGACCCTTTTAGTAAATGGTTTTGGGATAACTTCCATGTGGTAAAGAAATATAACATTAGACTATTATCTCACACTATAAAATGAAGTTTTAAAATAGATGTGGTGGTATACAGTTGTAAGCCCAGTGGTTCCAGTGCAAGGTCTTGAGTTTGATCCGTAGTACCCAAAAAGAGAGAAAGAGAACTGCCTCCATTATTTTTATTTTTTTTTGAGACAGGGTCTCGCTTTGTAGTTCAGGCTGGCTCTGAGCTTACTATGGAGCCCAGGCAAGCCTCGAGCTCAGCAATCCTCCTGTCTCTGCCTCCCGAGTGCTGGGATTACAGGCCTGAGCCACCACACCCAGCACTGTGGTATGTGGTATTGATTGTTGGTGGGCGTGAATCTCCATGCCCGGCATTGTATGTGGTTACCAGGGATCGAGCTCAGGACCTTGCGCTTGCGAGGCAGGCGCCGGAACCACTGAGCTAAATCTCCGGCCCTGTATTCTTCTTTATTACACACTCCGGCCCAACTGCCTCCATTTTGAGGCCAGCCTGGGCTATATACTGAGTTCAAAGTCAGTCTGAATACATAGCAAGACCCTATGTCAAAAAGCAAAACAGAAAGTCTGGATGTAATAAAGAATACAGGGTCGGAGATTTAGCTCAGTGGTTCCGGCGCCTGCCTCGCAAGTGCAAGGTCCTGAGTTCGATCCCGGTGACCACATAGAATGCTGGGTGTGACGACTCACGCCCACTAGCCATCAATACCACATACCACAGTGCTGGGCGTGGTGGCTCACACCTATAATCCCAGCATTTGGGAGGCAGAGACAGGAGGATTGCTGAGTTCCAGGCTTGCCTGGGCTACATAGTGAGCTCAGGGCCAGCCTCAAATGAATGAATGAATGAATGAATGAATGAATGAATGAATGAATAAATAAGATAAATCAGATAAGCATTACATGCTACTACTAATAGTGACATTTGACATATTAATAGTTTGGGTTTTGAGAAAGCACATGTATATTC
>PVIC010001734.1:0-76984 GCA_004025085.1 Thryonomys swinderianus | reverse complement strand
CTGAATCTTCTTTTGATTTCTCAGTCTACATATATCGTCTCACAAGCTCCTTCCAGGCATAGGCCCCATCATAGTGGCTTTTTATCTTTGGGATGTTTTTGGTATTATTTGCTGTGATGACAAATACATTTTTGACCTGTCTGATCTCTTTGGAATCCCTCCCTCCCCACTCTCAGTCTTTATGAACTGAGTGGAACTGACTCCATACCCTACTTCTTGGTGGGAATTAGATCCATAGCCAGCTAATCAGGGCATCGAGTATCTACCTGGCCATAGTGATTGGCTGTGGGATGGGTAATGATACAAGCTAAGCCAATGAGAGTTTTCCCTGGGATGTCAGCTAGAACCAGCAGAAACATTATTTCTATGGAATTTGCAAAGCTGGTAGAATGTGTGTCTGAGTGTGTAGTGACTATTTCTATCCTTCAGGTGAGCCTGCCTGAGGGTGATACAAACACAGGGAGGCACAGGGAAGGTAGAGAGCAGATCTTTCCTGTCAACAGTGTCTGAGGACCCTGATCCTCATCTGCATGTGTGCTTTTCAGTTCTGCTAACCAATAAATGCCACCTTTCTACTTACAGTGATTTGTGTTGGATTTCTGACTTGATCACCTGGAAGAGGCCTGCCAGAATGTAATGTTAAAGCTGTGGATCTTGTCCTGATTAGAAAACTAATCAGGGAGGACCTTGGAAGGACTCACCATGTACAATTATTGTATTTCAAGTAGGAGCTGAGCATTGTTAATCTCCAAGCTATCTCCTCAACCACAACAGCTTGGTCCCTATGGTCATGTTAACTGAAGTTTGAGAGGGAGCTCACAGTTTGGGTGCTTACTCAAAGCTTTATCAAAGTCAGAACTTTATATCCATGGATCCCAGGTCATAGGTCCACATTGCCTCAAAGAGGCATATATTTTTGGACAACAGCAATTTCACCCTTGAGTCCCATCAGCATTCTTGGGTGGGTGCCATCCTTTTCTGGTGATTTGTCTGCATCTAGTTTGTCAAGTAAAGTTGGAACATTGGCCCATGAGAACAGTGCCTTTGGTGCTCCTACTTGCAAAAGACAATTTGGGAGCAGGAATTTCCCCTGAGGTTCTCCTCAGTGGAGACTGAGACTGCTCAGATCTTCTGGCTATCTCTTTTTTATCTTAGATCTGTCCTGTGATCATCAAACATCTTGCCAGTACTTTATTTGACTTCTTTTTCATTTGATGTATTTGAAAGACCTCTTGTTCTTGGTCCTGCAGTTTTCTCAAGGTGACTTCCAGAGCATCTCTGGACTGCATAATTTCAATGCTTCCCTCTTTTTGGTTCTAAGTCATCCATTTTTTCGTCTTCTCAAAAATGCCTTTTGTTTTACAATAGCCTCTGAGATGTCTTTCCTTAGCTCATTCTTTTTGTTTTGTTTTATTCTGCATTCTATGGTCAGACCATGGAAGACTATGGTGGGCGTTGATAGGTTGTGTATAAGGACAACAGAGCTCATAGAGGCCCCAACAGCTTGTGATGCCACCATCTCAGTATTGGGCTTCTGGTTGGGTTTTATCAAAGATATAATGGAAGTGGTTAGAGGCAGAGAAGGGAGGGTGACCAAAGTGTCCTGCCAAAGACCATGGTTCCTGTTGAGTGGTCCTTTCCACAAACAAACTGTGGGCTAGGCAACTTTTTTCCCCCTGCCCTGGGGAATGGCACCATCCTGGTGAGACCTGTCTACTCTGTCCACACCTTAATGAGGTCCTCCTCAAATGGTCTAGTGTGTCACTGATAGCCACATTTCTTCTCGCCACTTATTGTGGTATTGCTTATGCCAAGGAAGAGAGATAAACTGGATGTGGATGTACTCTGGCCAGGTCCATTTCAGGGAGACATCTCATAACTCCCTAGTACTCTGGAACTACAGAAATGTGTTTCCAAATTTTCCTCCCACTTCCTGTAAGTTACTCTTCTTCAAAGCTCTTCTCCCAGGGCATAGCAGAGCAAAAAGGGCTTGAGAGTACTGCTGTGTGGTTTTCGGCAAGTCAACCTTCAGCAGGGTATGGGTACTTCTTCTGCAGGGATATTGCTTGGCTGAGCAGTGTAAGAACAAGCCTGGCATTTGGGAGGCATGCAGTGAATAGCAGCTAGAGTTAACTTCACACCCATGACTGGAAAGATCAGCACCTATGCATTCAATGGGCATCGTCCCCCAGACACCTGCTCTGGGCCAGGCATGATGCTGGAATGTGTGGCGAATAAAGCAGGGGAGAGTCGAGCCTCATGCAGCATTTCTGGTGAAATTAGACAGGAATTAGCATGTAAATATAAAGGAAGGTAATTCAAAATGGTGAGTGCCCTGAAGAAGTGAACCTGGCTAGTGGAGAAAGAAGATGGAGCAGGGGTGCTTGGGAAGGAGTCCTGGAGATGGCATTTGTGCTTGGCCTGAAGAAAAGGAAGAAGATCTGGAATAGATCAGACCTAAAGTTCACTCCACTGTGCTAGGAGTGAGGTTGGCCTGGTCCTAGGACAGAATGGAGCCTGATGGCAGGAAGTGTAAGAACCAAGGTCCTATGGACCTCATCAACCTTGATGAGAGGCTTGGATGTTGCCAGGCTAGGATTGGAGCCATCAGGAGGTTTAAGTAGCAGACTAACTCTGTCATGCATCTCTGATTGAATTCGCTTGCCTCTACTCCCAAATTCTCTGACTTGATTTGCCTAATCAATTTCATTAGCAAATTCTATTTTTGAAGATCTGAGGGACTTCATGAAAGATCTTTGCAGGTTGTATTCTCATTTCTAGGGAAACCCAGGCCACACTACCTGGGGTCAGTGTTTGGTTCCATTGGTGAGGGCCACCACAACCTGACTTACTTCCTCTTGCCTTTGCCTGGCAAGAATTTGCAGCACTCTGGATGTGGCCTGCTCTCTGCACACATGGTGCTTCCCTCCTCTGGTCACTCTGAGAGTTTGGCATTGTCTTCTCTGTCCTGTGATGAGGAAACTGAGGTCCAGCATCTCCCCCTCCCTGCTCACCTCAGGACATCTCCCTCCTGCACGGAGCAACCCACATGACATCCTGTAAATAACTGCATGTTCTCAACACCTCTCCTCCTTCTCCTTGGAAACCTATTCTCTCTCTTGACTTGGACTGCTGGGTTGTTAGATTTCCTGGCATGTAGATTCCATGCAGAGTGTGGCAAGAGCTCAGGGCCAGCACTGGGCACTGGTTCCATTATTCACTAGCTGGGTGACCTTCAGCACATCACTGCATCTCTCCAAGCCTCAGTTCCCTCTTCCAAAGTACAGAGGGTACGGTGGCAAAGATCCAGTGAAGACTGTCCAGTATGACTCACTTGTGGAATTTGTTCTGGAAATATTAGACACATTTTCTTTCTGTTGGAGTAACTAAGCTGGGGAAGTATGAGCCTGGAGCCCCGGTGTGCTGCATAAAGGGAAAGCTGAGCTGGAGCTGAGCAGGGCTGATAGAGAGGCTGAGTCTGGTGATACAGTGTGGACTTCTGGATCAAGCCCATCCTGAAATTTACTTCATCCCTTGAATTTTGCGCTTGCAGGAATTAATACAGTTCTTGCCACTCTTAAACATTTTCATTTATTTTTTTATAACTTACATCTAAAATAGGATTGACTGGCATTGTACTATGTACTCCCTGTTTGCTATTTTAATTAATCCAGTAAGGTAGGTAATACTTTGTTCTTTATGCAAAAGAGAGGATTACAGCAAAGGAAGATTTGCTATTTTGGTTTCATATCTAATACATGATAAAGTTGAGATTAGACCCAAAGCATTTGGACTCTAGACCATGCTTCAACCACTCTGCTTTATGATAGAAGGGGAATAAAATTATAATTTAAATTTGTAAAGTCTACTCTGTGCATCTTATCCAGTTATTTTCCCTATTCTGCTCTCAGCTCTCTTAGCCCCACTTCCTCAGGGAAGAAGCCTTTTCTGGCTATACTGTCAGACTATACTGCCTCCTTGTAGGCTTTCTGTGGCCTGACTGAGCTACCAGAATTATTTCAGGTTTCTCTCTTCTACTGGGTAGGAGCCCCATAGAAACATAGATGCCGTTTGTCTGGCCATTGCTGCAGCCTGATGCTTTAGCACAGTGCTCAGCCCATGGTGGGCCCCTGGTGAATGTTTGTGAATAAATGAATTGTATAATCCTTCTGCTCCCACCGTGGTGCTGGATCACTGGGCACCTGTTTGACTGCAGCGTTGGATCATTTGACACTGAAGAATTTGCTCTTTCTCTGCTGTCCTGTGGGCTTCCTGTGATGTTGGATGCTTACCTATCTTTGTATCCATATGTATAGTTTTCCCTCAAGACAGTGAGATCTTTGAAGATAGGCCAGTGTCTCATCATCCTTCAAATAGTGGTAATAAAAGCAGCAGTACAAGTAATACTCCAATAATGTTCACTTGCTATTTTCTAGACACTGTTCTAAAGCTTGGACATACATAGCTCATTTAATCCTTGCTTCAACTGTATCATATGCAGTTATGACCCCACTGTACTTAAGGGTAAACTGAGGCTCAGAGAAGTTAGGTTGGCTCCTTTTGCTTTGTCACTTTGAGTTGAGATTCTGTCCCATATCATCAGAAGAATTCTTGTTTTCCCACTAACTTTCTGGGGAGATTCTAGGCTGGATTGGAAATGGCACGGCTGATCTGAGGTTTCGGATGTGGGAAGGAGCTATCAGGATGATGCCTGGCAGAGAGAGGCTGAAACAAGAATCTTGTGTGAACAAAGGAGGGAGAAGCTGTGAGGAGCAGGAGAGCCTCATGGCAAGAAGATGCAGGTGAGAAGAGTTCAGGGGTTCTGGGAAAAGGAACCAGGAGTGAACCTGGAGAGCCCAAGCTTCTGCCTCTGCCTGTCCCAGCACTTTCTGGCTGTGTCATCTGGGACAAAGCTCTGCAGGTCTCTGATTCCACTTTGCAGAGCTCATGACAGGCTTGAGGTAATACCTGATACCTGAGCCAGTTCTGGGCATGGAATCACACACAGGTCCTGTACCAGGGTTGCTGCAAGTTCTCCACTTCCATGAATTCAGGACATTCCCCTGACTATCTAGGAAATGGTCTGTCCCCCCAAGCCTGTTCCCTAAGAGGAGAAGGCTGGGTGGGAATAAGTAGATCATTTGGCTGAAAGAGGCAGGGGGGATCTGGTCCTGGCTGTGTGCTTCCAGAACCTTTCCTTTCCCTTTCTTCTGAAGAAAGGTTTGAGCTTGGAGGTGAGAGATCAGGGTGGACAACTGCTGACTTTATACTGTCAACTCTTACCTCTTTTCATTTTTTTTCCTCCAAAGACTTTTCCCTTATACCTAGTATTTCCTATGGGGCAGTAGACATTTGTCAGTAACCCTGTGGCAGCACTGGAATGCAGAGACAAATGAGACCTGGAGTGCCAGCTCATTCAGCAGGTGAGACAGGAGGCAGGCCGAGGCTTGGAGCTGTGCAGTGTAGTGGGAGTACTGGCACAGCAGGGAGGTGTCGCAGCTCTCTGGAGGAGGGGCAGGAGCCACATCAGAGCTTTGGCCCCTCGGGGGTCCTCACAGCTGTGCTAGTGGCCCTGTGTGAGGCTGGCTCCAGGGCTGGCCCAGAGGTGAGGGGCCAAGGCATGCCCAACTTCACTGCTGGAATAGCACCTTTGTGGATTTTGCGATGTCTACATGCCATCTAGGATATTGACTTAACATTTCTTTCTAATTTTGCTCACTTGAAAAATAAAACCCTTCATTGCATTTATTTAAAAAGGAAGCCTCGGAGCACCACTTTAACCTGTGAATGACAATCACTTGCTGTACACAGATGGGAACAATGTGCCTGAATACAATGAGAGGGAAACTCCATTATCATCCAGCTCTGTGCTGCTGAGGCCTGGTGCTGCCCTGAGACTGAGGCTAGCCCTGAGGCTAATGCTGTGGTCCCTAGGAGGAGAGAGGCTAATATGAGAGAGGCCTCTAGATTTCCTGGAGAACGCAACTGAATCACACGTATTCAAAAAGAACAGAAAAACAAGAATAAAATCCAGTATTTTTTCCTTTACCAAACAGGAAGGAGAGACATTGTCACTTGGGTCCTCGGTTTCTCCATACAGAAAATGGGGCTAATAACTCCAATTTCCAGAGCTAATTTAGAAAACCAGAATAAGATGCTGTATGTCAAAGTGAATGCGCTGACAGCAGGAACCCAAAGCTTTGATCCTGATCTGATCAAGTTGAGAAAACTTTTCACAAATACCTTTGCCTCAGTTCCACTTCCTCTCTTTCAGCTCTTTCCACCTACAGCCGTGGATCTCTCTTCCATCTCCTGCAGGGTCAGATCTCTGAGGCTCAGTTTGCTTATCTTTAAAATGGGCATAAGAATGGTCACTTCACCAAGTTGCTGCATGGACAAGAACAGACTTTGTTGTGCTTTGCACCCATGTAAGGACCTGTTTTTATTCTTTGGGACCCTCTTGGGGTTGCACTGTCTGCCCTCTGGAAAACAATCTGGATTTGAGCCCACACAGAGACTTCCTAGGTTCCTGACAGTTGTGTACTGATATGTTGGTTGTGGAGGGGAATATTATGGGTTCCAGCTGAGGCAGGTTCTGTTTTTAGCTGGAATCATTGCTGCTCAGCCCCTTGTGTGGAAAAAAAGAACGAAGTGCAGAAATAGCCCGTCCCAGGGGCTGCCCAAGAGAAGGGCTTATTTTGACTCAGGAAGCTGCAGAAACTGTGGCAGTCTTGTCAAAATACATCTGCACGGCCCACGGATCCTTAGACTCGAGCCAGGACCAGAGTGTGGCTGCCAGACACACACATCTGGAGCCCAGGTCCTGGGAGCCTGAGACAGCCCAAGCTTTGATACCAGTGATAACAACCTCCTGAAGTCTGGAGGGCAGAAAAATAGCCTGTGCCCATGGCATGTAGGGCCAACTTTGGCCTTACACTTAATTCCTCTCTCTAATCCCTGTGGCTGGTGCAGGGCATGATGTGTAGAAAAAGGAGTGTCCACAGCTATTCCTCCATGGTCCTTACCATGTAGCCTGCAATGAGGTGACTGGCATACCCACTGCACAGATGTGCAAGTGGAGGCCTGGGCCATGACATGCTTTGTTGTGATGGGACCTCTTTCCACACAGGGAGTTGCTCTTCTTCAAACCCCCTCAGCACCTTGAATTGCATGTGCTCATTCTCCTCTTGTGACTACAACCTAAGGAGGAGGCTTCCATCCTAAAGGTAACTTCAGGAAGATAGCTAAGCAGCCCCATGGCCTCTACTTGTGATGTGCACAACTTGTGAAGTGCAAGACACCTCAAGCTGGACTTGTTCATCCCCCGCTAAGACCCTAGAGGCGGCAGCTCTGCTCTTTCTCTGGTTGCTCAAGCTCAAAGTCCTGGTTGGCTGGAATGCCCTGTGCAGGCCATTTGCCCTGGATGGTCTGTCTTCTGCCTCTCCTTCCACCTTCTCCCTCCTTCTTTGCTGCCCGTGCATTCCTCAGTCCCAGTGTCAGAATCCAGGCTCATGGTCTCCTCTACCTTCTTGTCCCTGACCCTGGCTCTTGCAGATGACAGCTCCTCTGTGAGCTCAGCTTCAACTCTGCTCAGAGTGGCAGCAACTCACCCTTTTCTACAGAGGCATTTTCCAAAGCAGAATGTGCAGGTTGTGGGGACTCTGTGACTAAGGTCGGGAGTGAGGATTTCTGGGCTGACTGAAGTTACACACATCCCTCCACAAGGCTTCCTGGGGCCTTTGGTGCACTATTGTGGACTGTGATTTCCAGAGAGGTGATGCAGTGAGTGAAATTTCCAGAACATATTTTAGCATGAAGTTTTTGGTGTAAAACATCAAGGGAAAGGACATTGCAGAAGGTGCTGGTGTATTTCTCAGAGCCTCTCTCCCTTGGTCATTAAGATTCTTCTTATTGTGACCTTCTCTACCTTTCCAGCCACTACTCTGGCCAGTTTTCTGGTATCCAGAAAATGTCAGCCAAACAAACAAACAAGCAATCCCTAAAACAAAACAGAACACAAACAACAGAAAAAACAGAAACCAAACCAAAACACAGAACCACCTCTGGATGCTCCCTGAGCCCACTGTGGCTTTCCTACCTGTCTCCCACCCACTCATCCTCCTGCCAGGCTCATTCTTTCCATAGATACAGACCTTCCCTTTCTTTGAGGCTCAATCCAAATGCTGCCCCTATGCATACACTTTCCCTTCTGTCCCCTCTGCGGAGCCTGGTAGGAGTTGCTAGAGACAGCCACCTAGGAGACCTCTTGCCATCTTCTCAGCCCAGAGCCCCAGATCTGGTTGCTGTGGATCACTGTGTCTGATGTTACATGGAAACCTTTGGGTCTCCTTAATGTGCCAGAAAAAAAATCTGTTGCAAACTTCAGTATTTTACTCAGTATCAGCAGCAGTTCCCATGCTTGTGATGCATTGTCACACTCTTGACAGACCTTGATGCAGTGGTTGTAGCTCCATGTGTGCATGCATGTTCCCCAATGATGACCTGTGTACAGGCCTCTTTGGTGCACTAGGAGCTCCTCATCCCATAACAAACAGACAACATGCAAAAATGCTTCTTGTGCTTAGAGTGACATGGCCACTGCCCTCAAAGGTACAAGTCCTCTGACAGTCCAGGGGTACTAATGCTGACTGAGAGACCACCTATGTGTTGGTTACCACCTGTCTTGTCACCTGATGGTCAGAGCAGTGCCAGGAGGGAGTGTGCAGTGGCTTTGGAGGGGTTAAGGGACCTGCTCAAGGTCACATGGCTGGAGATTGAGGACATCAGCATGGGTGAATCTGACTTCAAAGCTGGGCTTCTCCTGTTAGGATGCCAGTCAGGACTCTCATCAGAGGTCATCTGTCCAGGAGCGTTCCCTCATTTCTCCCCAGAAATGGCTATCCATGGCAAGGGTGGGGCCTCTGTCTGCCCCACTCTCAGGGTGAGTCTCTGCTTAGTTTGTTACCTTATCAGATTGCGAGCCCTCCAGGTCATGTCTGACTTGTCTTTGCATCTTTAACATCTAGCATGGGAACTTACATGTGTGAGTTGAGCCATCAATATTCCTGGGTCTAAGGAAGATACTGGGATTTTGGGAGAATAATCTCAAGAAGGTACCTTTGGAAACCACTATCCTGCACTCCTCAGAATTGATAAATCCAGTCTGCTCTCTTGGCTCAGCAGTGGCTGACCTGCTAGTTTTCCCTCAAAGGATGTCATTCTAAGCCATAGCCACACCTATCAGGAGATGGTTTGGGACAAGGGACAGGCCACCTCTACCCAACAAGTGAACTGATGAGCTTATTCTGTTTACACCTGGAGAAATGTGGGTGTTTTGCAGTGTACAGAGCAACACAGGCTGGCAATGAAACACACACCACATGGTTTCCCTGAGACAGGTGGAGAAATCTTAAAAAGCATAGATCATGGCAGGTCCTTTTACAAAAGTCTCCATTATCTTTGGATAAAACCACCATGGTTAGGACAACATCCAGTCAATTCCTGGGTATCCGAGGCCCTGTGTGAGGCCCCTCTTCTCTCTGGTCTCCTTTACTTTGTCCTCCCTCACTCCAGTCCATCCACTCAGACTCCTTTTCTGTCTTGAGCTGCTGAGCTTGTTCCTGCCTCAGGACCTTTGTACTTGCTGTTCTCTCTTCCAGGAAGATTCTTTTCTCATGTCTTTACTTGGTTGGTTCCTTCTTGCTATTCACATTCTGGCTCAAATGTCCTCTCAGAGAGGCCTTCCCTGTTTAATTAGTTTTAAAGCCAGGTGTCTCTCCCTTTTTTTTGTTGAGACAGGGTCTCACTTTGTAGTTCAGGCTGGCCCTCAGCTCACTATGTAGCCCAGGCAAGCCTGGAACTCAGCAATCCTCCTGTCTCTGCCTCCTGAGTGCTGGGATGACAGGCGTGAGCCACCACGCCCGGCACTGTGGTATGTGGTATTGATTGCTGGTGGGCATGAGTCACCATGCCCAGCATTGTATGTGGTTACCGGGGATCGAACTCAGGACCTTGTGTTTGCGAGGCAGGCGCTGAAACCACTAAACTAAATCTGTGACCGGGTGTCTCTCCCTTTATCACTCAGTCTCATGTTTTTTGTAGCATTCACTACTATCTGAAATTACTTTATCTTTGTTGGTCTAAGTACATTGTCTGCACGAGTATTACTCATTTCCTCAGCTGGAGTACAGTGTCCATGAGGAAGTTCCCAAGCCCTGTTGGTCACTGTGTCCTCTGAAACGCACACCAAGGCACCCTCTAGGACAGCCATCTGATCCTCCCATTCTCTCAGTCACAATGAAATCCTGCACTTTTTGGATAACACCCTGCTCTTACTTGCCTTAGTGTCATACCTGCTTCTCTCATTGTAGGCTGTGCCTTTGCCTCCTCCTGTCACCAGGTTCCCCTGTGAGATGGCTCAGATTATGTGGTCCAGGGACTCTTCCCAACCCCAGCAGGCATACTGCCATTGCAGGCAGCAGTCTGTCTACCTGCCCCTACTCTGCCTCAGCCTTTGTACATGACCTGGATGCTCCTGCTCTTCCTGCTCACCTGTCTTGGCTGCCATGCTCTACCTCAGGTCTCTGTAGTGTGGTAGGTTCTGAACAGCTGTCCTAAAGCTGCTGGCTGGATTAGAAACCTTTCCTGTCTTCCGAGACTGTTTGTCCCCACTATAGTTCACCTTCCCAGTCTCCCTGTCAGCTTCAGAGCTACTTAAAGCTACTCAATACCTATTTGACCATGCCACGGACTGGGACAGAGTAAACATTACAAATGGTTTATTGAATGAATAGCCCTGAGCATTTACCTTGTAGACAGCTACTGGGTGGGGGATTTGGAACAGTGTTGTCAGCATCAACAGTCAGGGAGCTCAGTGATAACTGAGTGGGCTGGAACCTAAGAGTGCACTGTCAGTAACAGGGATAGGCGGAGAAGTGCTCAGGGACCAGGTCCCTCTGTTGTTGTCATCTCCTCCATGGATGTTGCCTCACTGTTAGGTTCTGGGGAAGGGCTGGGTAAGTTCTGTAGCCTCCTGCTTATGGCCTCTGAGGAAAGTAGGCCTCAGGCTGAGCTGCCCTCCTGTCCTCTCCACCCTGCCCTGGGGCAACATGCCATCTGAGGTTCCTAGGGCTCTGGGGACTGGTTTATCTTCTCCTGGATGATCTGCCATCTTGGCATGGAGCAGCTCAGGATTTCATGTTCTAAAACCTGGGTTCAAATCCCACCTCCTTAGCCTTGGTGGCTGTTCTATGCTGGGTGAGTACAGTGAAAGGGACAGGCCAGAGAGTTTAGTTGCTGCTGCAGGAGTTGCTGCAGTTTAGAGGGGCTCATTTGAGTTTCCCTGGAAGATGCTGATGGCCCTGGGGTTGCAGATGCTGTCTGGGTAGGGGAGAAACCCCAGCCCCGTCCTGTGTCTCAGACTGCCTTCAACTCTCACGGACTCAGCTGGAGGATGGGGGGTAGGGTGGGTGGGAATCTTTCACAAGCATTTTCCAGGCATAAATGCTGCTCACACTCCCCCACACAGCGCCTCCAACTCAACCTGGACCGTGTTGCCAGAAGAATCTTCCTAAAATACCCCTCGCATCGTGGCATCGCTGCCTTACAGCTCTCCCCAGCTTGGAGGCTTCCTGCAGTGGCCTCACTTTGCCTAGGATGAGTCCCCAGCGCCCTCTGCAGCCCCGGGTTTCTTCATTTCTGCAGGTGGAGTGCATTCTGGAGTCTCCTTTTGACTTCTTTGTGTCACTACCTCAACGCCCCCAGGGCAGAAAGTATCCTCCCTAGGTTTTGTGTGAGGAAGCTGAGCCTCAGAGAGATTGTGTGACTTGCCTACTGTTGCCCAGCTAGTGCCTGTCCCTGGAGATCCTTGGGCCTCTGAGTTCAGTGAGGTCTGGAGACAGTTGGCCGTGCTGCTCAGAGGAGGGGTTCAGGCAGCAGATCACCCTGAAAGCAGAAGGCCAGCCTCACAGATACTGGGAGGGGTAGGGGAGGCTTAGGTGGCAAAGGCTCCTGGAGCAGCTGGCCAAGAGGGAGGAAGCAGGCCTGGCCAAGCCTCAGCACTGCCACCGACTAGCTGTGAGGACTTGGGCAAGTCTCTGTCCTTGTGGGCCCGTGGCCAGGGGTTTGGTGTGAGAATAGGTGTGTTGATTACTTGTGGCAAGTGTTCACTACATGCGTCACCTCTAAAAATCTTTCTTTTGGAGGTAGAAGATTCTCTGAGATCTTTAAATCTGCCCTGTTTTTTATCATGCAGAGGAAGACCTTGAGCCTCTCAGGAGGGAGGTAACTTCCTGAGGTCGTATAACTGGAAGGAGCAGAGAGGGCTGCATCTCCCAGCCACTTGGCGCCTTACCCACTTTAGGGCTTCCATGTTCCCTGGCACCCAGGAACCACAGTGCATAGAGAATTAGCGCTTCATGCTTAACATGTGGATACCAGTTGGGAATCAGGTACAAAGTGGCTGGTGGTGGGCCCAACCTTGTTTCTGGGGAGGATGTGGCCAGGTACTGGGGTGAGAGGTGTGTGTGTGTGTGTATGGTTAGATGCACCCAGCTTTAAGTCCAACCTCATAAAGAAGGAAAGAAAAGGCCCAGGAGCCACATGGACAGGAGGACTGAACATCCCCTAAGTGAGTCTGGCCCCAGATGGGTGCAGGAGGAAGCAGGTCAGGGAAGAGCTAGGCTGGCCACATCACTTTGACTGCGGGGTGGCAGAGGGCTGAGGCAGGAGGAACATGCAAGACCTCTCTGTGGCCCAAGCCCGTCTTGGATTTCTCACAAACTTCTGGAGCCCTGGGAGGGAACTCTGGCCTCAGAAGGTCAAAGAACCTGGTTTAAGTTGTGTCCCTGTTCTCTGACAGCTGTGCCACCTCGGGCACATTGCTCATCCATTTATGTCTCAAATCTCCCTGGGCTGTGCTCTGGAGGTCAGTACCAGTGAGATCCCTGCCCTTATTGGCTCACCCCCTAGAAGGGGCAACTAAGAAAAGATAAGATCATTTCAGACAGCGATAGACACTCTGAAGAAAATAAGACACAAACAGATGACAGGGAAAAGGGGGTGGGGAGGCATTACTCTAAAGGGAGCGACCCTCTTAAGGAGGTGACCTTTGAATGACTTGATAGTTCACTATGGAGAAGAAAAGGTAGATGCAAAGGCCCTGGGGCAGGAATGAGGTTGGTATGGGGAAATAGAAGAGCATGTGGCTGGAACTAGGGTTCAGGGAGAGAGTTTTGGAAATGAGGCTGAAAAAGCCAGCAGGGGCCAGGCCTTGGCCCAGGGCAAGCCCAGAGTGGCTCCAGAGTGGACTGTGGATTTTGTTCAAGAATAGTGGGTCTTTGTAGGGTTATAAGTAGGAGAGGGATATGTGATTGCCTGTTAAGAAGGATGCTGGTCTTGAAAAGGGTCTGTAGTTGACTCCTATACAAGGTGGTTATAAAGGTAAAATGAAAAACATGAGCAGTTGTCTGTGAGTACATGAGCAGGGGCTGCTATGGGCACTGGGAAGGTTCCTTGGGTCCCTGGGGTTGCTCTTTCTAAGGGAGACTCAGCTGGCATTTTCCTTTCTAGGAAGTGACTTTTCTTAGGGGATGTTCTGGGCAGATGGTGGGGCAGCCTAATGAACTTCAGCTCTCACTGTTCTGATGTCTTCCATCTGACCTAGGGGCTCCTGTGTTGAGACCTGCTTCCCCTAAGTGCAATCCAGCCCTTTCAATTTACAAATGTGCTGTGGGCCCTTGGTATAGTCTAGATCTGCAGTGTCTCCCAAAGGCCCATGGCAGTGGGGCCTCATGAAAGGGAGTCAGGTCCCTGGGGGTGCACCTGGGGGGGTACTGGGATCCTGGTGTCTGCATATCTCTTTTCTACTTCCTGGCTGCCATGAGACGAGCAGTTTCCTCCACAGGACTCTGCATTGCTTCATCACAGGCCCAAAGCCACAAGGCCAACCAAACCTGGGCACTGAAACAAAGCAAACAAACCTTTCCTTCTTAAAAGCTGATTTTCTCAAGTGTTTTCTCACAGTGACAGAAAGCTGACTAACATAGTCTTCTTCACTATGGTCTGCATAATCTAGCCCACTTCATCCTCTGTAACTACTCCTTTTATTAAAAACTTATTGTCCCTTTAAAAAAATCTACCCACATTGTCTCAGCTTTCCAGGGTTTCTTTCCATTCTTTTTTTTTTTTTTTTTTTTTTTGAGACAGGGTCTCGCCTTGTAGTTCAGGCTGGCCCTGAGCTCACTATATAGCCCAGGCAAACCTTGAACTTAGCAATCCTCCTGCCTCTGCCTCCCGAGTGCTGGGAGTACAGGCATGAGCCACCACACCCGGCACTGTGGTATGTGGTACTGATTGCTGGTGGGCGTTAGTTACTACACCCAGTATTGTTGGTATGTGGTTACCTGGAATTGAACCAGAGACCTTGTGCTTGCAGGTGCCAGAACCACTGAGCTAAATCTCCAGCCCTCTTTCTATTCTTCAAGTTAAGGCAAGCCCCTTCCAGCTTCAGAACCTTTGCATTGCTGTTTGCTTTGTTCTAGTTGTTGTTCTGTCTTTTTTTGTCTGGTTGATGGCCCCTCTTCAGGTGGCAGGAAAAATTCAGCCCACTCCGGTAGAGGAGACTTCTCTGACACTTTAAGAAGCCATGCTGCTACTCATAGCTGATAAAGTGTTCTAATTTTTCCATAACACATATTACCATTGGGACCATCATCTTTCTCCTTGTTGACTATCTATTCTCTCCCAGGAGACAGAAGCTTCATAAGAGCAGGTCCTGTCTGTCCTTGTTAGCTTCCAGAACAACAGTGCCTAGTATACAATAGTGATTCAATAAAGCCTTGTTGAATGAATGATCAATTCTATGGTAGACACTCATTTTTTTTTGAGGAAATAAAACTTTTTCTTTCCTTCCTTCCTCCCTTTATCTCTCCCTACCTCTCTCCCTTTCTTCCAGATTAAAGGGACATTAATTATTAAGTCAAAGTTCATGTGTTGGGAGAGCAGGGTTGGGCTCTCTGCACAAGGTCTTTATTTAGGGGAGACTGAGCCTTAATCTGGAAGTTGCAATGCAGAAGTGGTCAGAGTTTAATCAGGCTGTTGGCTGAGATCAGTTCCTCATGGTCTGAAGACCAAGGTCTCTGGTGTCCTTATTGGTCATCAGTTTAGGGGTTTCTGTCAACTTCTGGAAGCCACCTGCATTTCTCTTCATGTGGTCCTCTTCATCTCTGAGCCAGAAGTGGTCATTTAAGCCTCCTATTGACTAAGATCCTCATTTTTCTGAGGGGCTCCTCAACTCTGTCCCTCATATACCACTAATATTCAAAATTGCAGCAGAGCCTTTGGTTCTTCCTTTTTGCCTGTATCTTGGTGTCTGGCCATGATAATTCTCATTTAGAATATGCTTCCAGTATGCAAAATTCTCCTGGACAGTGTTGCATGTAAATCCCACAGTTAATGATTTTAAAAATCATTAACCCAGTCCCACAGGAGAGGTCAGTGATTGTTACACTTCTGAGTGGATACATAGTTCTTCTGCCCTCAAGTCTGCTCCATAAGGAGCAAGACCCCAAAGGAGGAAGCAGAATAAGAGACCTGCAGGAGGTGGTAGGTAGAGCAAGGCCTTAGAGGTGAGGATGGGGTCCCTCCTTGTTGTCTACCCTCCTCGCTGAGGTCTTGCCCAGCTGCTTGCCCCAGGGCTTCAAACCAGCAGTGGTTTCCTCTCCCATCTCTGTCTCTGCAGTTGGAGCAACTTGGGTGAAGGGAACAAGCTGCTCTCTTTCAAAGAGTCACACTTGGCTCAGAGCTTGGCTCCATAGAGCGTGGCTCTGGCCCATGCTAGGCACTTCCTGCTTCCTGTTCTCCCCTTATGGTGAGCATTGACATCCCATCTTCCTCAGTCCTTTAAATGATGGTGGGGATGCTTTGCTCAGCAGGCCCCTCAGGGAGGGAAATTTATTTGCAAAAATACGAACAAGAAGGGTAAAAGTGCATGGGCTGGAGATTTAGCTCAGTGGTTCCGGTGCCTGCCTCGCAAGCGCAAGGTCCTGTGTTCAATCCCGGTGACCACATAGAATGTTGGGCATGGCGACTCACCCCCACCAGCCATCGATACCACATACCACAGTGCCGGGCGTGGTGGCTCATGCCTGTCATCCCAGCACTCGGGAGGCAGAGACAGGAGGATTGCTGAGTTCAAGGTTTGCCTGGGCTACATAGTGAGCTCAGGGCCAGCCTGAACTATAAAGCAAGACCCTGTCTCAAAAACAAAACAAAACAAAACAAAACAAAACAAAACAAAACAAGAATATGCATGCATGTGACACCCCGAAGTTATACATACACATGGGTGCATCTGGGTGTGTGCTGCTTGAGTATGTGTAGGTATGAGTATGTGCATGTGTACCATACTGCACAATGTGCAAGTTAAATGTGTGTGTGCAGCTGAGTGTGTGCATGCAGGGATGTGTACAGCTGTGAATATGTGGATGGGCATCACACAGTGAGTGACACGAGCTTCTTGGCTGATGCTCTGAGGTACTATCCAGAGCTGAGAAGCACCAGGCAGTTACAGGATGCATCCAGGTTTGGGGTCCCCCAAGCCTCAGAGGACGGCAGAGAAGGAGGGTGAAACTTGGGTAAGAGCATGCGCCAGGCCAGCTTGCTGATGTCTAGGCAGCTAACCCCAGCTGGCGGACTCAGCCTGGCTCATGGACACCAGTGGCTGCTGCTGTTGTCTTCCCAGTGAGTGACCCTCCCTGTTGCTGGCTGGCTGACCCTGCTTGTCTGCCTGGCTGACTCATCCCACACAGCAGCCCTGTGCTAGGAAGCCTGCTTAATCCTGGCTCAGTCTGGAGGTGATTAGCTGTTGGGTGCTGTGACTCCTGTGCCCATGCTAAGCTAAGAACAAGGGTCTGCAGACTCACTGCCTCCCTCTAAGGGACTCTGGTGGGAAGTTTTCTGCAGAGTGTGGTCCCTTTCTCACTTTCCTTACTTTCGTCTTCTGTGACATAGTGGTAGGGCTAGCAGACTCCCCAGGCTGTGGTGGGGCAGCCCAGTCTAGGGCCACTGCACAGTGGGCCTGTCTAGGGCTAGACAGTGCAGACCCTGTGGCCACCCTTCGATAGGCTGCTGGGCTCTGAAGAGATGTCCATGTTAGGAGGACACAGTGTGCCTTTCACAACTAAGAAGTGAGGCTGTTGGTTAGTGAAGCTGAAACGGGAATATAGGGAAAGAGCATGGAGTTTAGAGTGGCCAGGCCATCCCCCCTTTCCTTCTTCTGTAGGAGAAAATAATACTTGCTTCTTTGCTGAATTATTGGAGCATTATTTCATTAAACAGGAAGGTGTATGTTAGGTGTCTTGCTCATTGTTGGTGCTCGATAAGTAGCAGCCTAGGGGTGGGGGAAGGAAATAATTTCCCATCCTGCAGGCAGCTCCACCTTCTACTGTTCTGGGCATTTCCTCCTCTGGGCTCTCCAGTGCTCCCTATCCCTCATCCCTTCTCCCCTTGGTTCACAGAACTTCAGGTTGGACAATCACTATTTATGTCCTGCTGCAATTTTCTGATCTCCTGGAGGAAGAGGACTATGGGAGAAATGCTTAAAGTTGATCAAATGGTATCTGTTTTCTTCATTAGACACCAAGTACTGGAAGGATAAGCTCAAGGGAAAGGTCATCAGCATTTATTCAGATCTCACTAGATGGGCTATGCAGCCTTTCTCTTGTTTCTTACTAAAACTTATAAGCAAGGATGATAGCTTCATTTTGCTAGTGAAAAATTTGAGGTTCAGAGAGAGAAGAAAGACTTGTCTGAGCTCACATCTGGATTTGAGGGGAGTTGGGGTTTCCTACCACCTGTGCTTCTAGCCATCATGTTAGTCTGGTCTGAGACATGAAGAGGCACTACCTGCCCGATCCCCACCCTGGGAACATCATGGCCCTTCCACATGTTGCAGGAGAGCTTCTGTGACATGCTCTATATTAGAGGTGTTCCTGTGTCCCTACTGGTAAGGGACCTCTGTCCTCTGGATCCACCAGCACAGAAGAAAATGAGAAATCCCTGGAGTCTAGAGAGCAGAAGCAGGTTCAGGATGCCAGCAGAAGTATTAGTGCTGAGGTCCCAAGTGTGGAGTAGGCACAGCCAAAGACCTTGCACAGGTGGTCTCCATTAGCAGCTTCCTGGTGTGGAGTTCTGTATGCAAGTGCCCTCCCCTGGCGTATGACTGCTCCCTTGGTGGGACTTTATGTTTTGTTATGTGTCCACACTGATATGTGTGTAAACCCTGGTATACACCTGCTGGGAGTTTGCATGAAGTGTGTTTGTATGCAATCAGGAGTTCTGAACCTGTTTTAGAGTGTCTGTAACTCTGATAAGTTTGGAGGCTTTGGGAGGATATGTGTGGCTGGGGTGGTGGTGGCTGGGCTGAGCTGGAGTATAGGCTGAGAAGCTGCCAGAGGGCACATATGGAGATGAGATCCTCTAGCAGTCACTGCTGTGGACTCAGCTTCCTCCTCCAGGTCTTTTCTTCATGAATTGAAGCTTTGAAAGCCGATACTTTCCTTAAATCTACCTTGAAACATTCTTGGCATGGTCTTTGGTCTTTGAGAGAATTGTCACTTTAAATCCCTACTTCACCATCTGCTGTGCAGGAGGCTAGCAAGGTGCCCACTTTCCTGAGTTTCTGTGGTTTCCTGAGATGATGAGAGTCAGATAGTTGTGTGGCTTGGAGACAGCACTCATATGCTTGGTGCAGGGGAGGGTCTGAGCTGAGGGTGCTATAGAAAGAAGTCTTGTTAAATCATGTGCTGGTCCGTTTGCTTCCCCACGTGTATAGGCAGAGGTGTTTTTGACGTTTTTGCAAGATGATCTCCTTGCTTACTGGCTGTGCCCACCCTTTTCCCTGGCACTGACTAATGCAGAGGAGGTGAGACCCTCTCAAACCAGCTGTGTAACTCAGAATAACTGCACGCCTTTGCATTGGGAAAACGTTGTTTGAGTGGGTTTTCTTGACTTTGCCCTGTGATGAATTGTGCTGAATTTTCACTCTCCATGGAAGACCAGATACTAAGTTCTTACACTAAAGAATTTTTAATTAAATTTTGAACTATTTAAAATGAACAGAGCTCATGGAATTTTTGAAGCGATTGTTTTGAAATAGTGTAGTGAATTTTCCCTGCACTATTATGGCTTTATTAGGTGAGGTTCACCTGGTAGCAAAATGGAATATTGCAACCCAGTTTTACTCCACCTTTTTAAGTAAGAGGGAACTATGTAGATGAAAAAAAAATGCTTATCAGGTTCCCGCATCTCAAGCTAAGCATCTCACTGATGTTGTATTCCATGCACTTTGTATTTGGTGACCAGTGATTACATTTTGCAAGCAATGTGCTTAGTCTGCTTAGATTTACTCACTGTTAGGCAGTAGAGACAGGATTTAAACTGTGGTCTCCTGACTTCACATTACTTCCATGAAGACAGCTATTTTTCAAGGAAATTGGATCCTAGTTTCAGATGAGTTTGGTATGGAAGCCCAATGGATGAGAAGATGTGACTCTGCAGTGAGCCAGAGACCTCTGCCTGAGTTCTCTTTGGCTTCCTGTGGTGGCTTGTGGGGCCTGTTGTGGAATCTCAGGGCTTTAAAATATACAGCTGGAAAAACATATGGGTACAGCCAGCAATTCCTTAAGAAAAGCCCAGCTCTGAGGTCTGAGTGGGTGGAGTGTCCTGAGAAATTTGAAGGTGATGGATAAAGAGGAAAAATGTAGATCACAGTAGAGACAGCAGACTTCTGTAGGGGAACCCAAGGGTAAAAAGCACTAGTGCCTGGTATTCTTCAGGACTCACTAGAGCACCTGCCCATTCCAACAAAATTCTTGGGTCCATGATTCTGTTCTCTGTGGCCATTTATTGGGAAAACATATCTATCACCTGGAAAAAATTTTGAGGCATATCATGGTTTAAAAATACATTTATAGGGCCGGAGGGTTAGCTCAGTGGTTCCAGCGCCTGCCTCGCAAGCGCAAGATCCTAAGTTCGATCCCCAGAAACCACATACAATGCTAGGCGTGGAGACTCACGCCCACCAGCCATCAATACCGCATACCACAGTGCAGGGCGTGGTGGCTCACGCCTGTCATCCCAGCACTTGGGAGGCAGAGACAGGAGGATTGCTGAGTTCGAAGCTTGCTTAGGCTACATAGTGAGCTCAGAGCCAGCCCGAACTACAAAAGCAAGACCCTGTCTCAAAAAAAAAAAAAATTTATAAATGTTTTTTCTAACTACTTTATGGTTATGAACTTGTTTCTTTTCTTTTTCTTTGTTTTAGACAGGCTCTTACTTTGTACTCCAGGGTGGCCTTGACCTTACTATGCAGACCAGGCTGGCCTCAAACTTGTGGCAATCTTCCTGCCTCCGCCTCTGGAGTGCTGGATTACAAATGTACACCACTATACTTAGCTGTTTCCTTGTTTTTATCTCGCTCTCCAGGTAGACTGTGAGCCACATGGGAGGAAGGACCTTATCTTGTTTAGTGTGGCATTTCAGTGCCTGGCCCACTGGCCAATTCATGATGGTTGGTGAATAACCAGCTAGACCCCAGGGAACATTCTTCTCATTTTATAGTTAAGGAAATAGGCTCTGAGGAGTTAAGGAGCTGTCCACAGTCCAGGAACTGGTAGACAGCCAAGTCACCACTGGGCCCAGCTCCCGACTTTATTGTCAGCTATGGAGCAACAAAGAACTGGAGGAGTATGTCTCAAAGCCCAAATCTAATGTCTAGCCTTTTGGTCTTGCTCCATTCAGTCTGGTAGCTACTAGCCTGTCTGCAGAATGGGGACACAAAGAGGGGAATATCTCTGGGGCCTGGTGAGAATTAATCAGCAATTAGTGTGTGAAACACTTTCCAGACAAATGTTAAGTATTATTAGTATTCAAATTTAGTTTCATCTTTCCCTGCATCCCCACAAAAGGGAACAGATGGCCCTGGCTCCAGGTGGAGAGGAGGAGGGCGGGGCCCAGTGGGAAGATTTCAGGGCTCCATCTTCCAATTAGATTCTGCAGGATATGAGAGCCCAGCAGGGAGCCTATGGCCCTCCTGGTCCTGGGAAGACCTTTTGTGTAAAAGCAGAGGGAGGGTCTTGGGGAAGCATAGCTTAGGGTCTGTATGCCCCTTCTAGCTGTGTGAACTTGAGCAGGATGCAGCTTCTCTCAAAGCTGCAGGTCTGTGACAGTACTTTGCAGAGCTGGTGTGGAGACTAAAGGAGAGCAAACTTGAGAAATACAGCCCAGATGCCAGGAAACCACAGTTCCTAAGGGAGATTCAAACTGGAGTCTGGTTTTCTCTGCAGTTTTACTGAGAATTGAAAATGCCTGGGATGCAGTATCTTGTACTTCTGAAAAGAAGTTTTGGCCCTACCATCCATGTGATCTTCTCCGCCCTGACCCCATGTTCCTTATCTGTAAAATGGGCATGATATTGGCACTGTGCTGCCTATCTTGCAGGGTGGTCAGCTGAGATATGACCTTTGTAAAGTGTAAAAAGTGGAGGTGGGTGGGAAGAAAGTCAATAGTTTCTTTCCGGTTCTCTGCCATAGGCTACAGTGGGGGTGAGTTATTTGGTAGAGCGATGGTAGTTGGAGATGGACTGTTTGGTTAAAACCCACACATAATCCACTCTGGCTGAGCCCTAACTCTGGGCTAACTCTAGAAAGAGGCCCTCTCTTTCCAGATGACTTGTAGCAAAGGACAAATACCTGGTGACATCTTGCCAACCCATGGGAAGAATCTGCCTGAGATGATGGGGAAATCCAGAGGAGGGGAGATGGAGAGAGTTGGCTTCCTGGTTATTCTATTAAGAGTCTGGTTCCGGAGGGTTAGCTCAGTGGTTCCGGTGCCTGCCTCGCAAGCGCAAGGTCCTGAGTTCGATCCCCGGTAACCACATACAATGCTGGGTGTGGAGACTCACGCCCACCAACAATCAATACCACATACCACAGTGCCGGGCGGTGGCTCATGCCTGTAATCCCAGCACTCGGGAGGCAGAGGCAGGAGGATTGCTGAGTTCGAGGCTTGCCTGGGCTACATAGTGAGCTCAGAGCCAGCCTGAACTACAAAGTGAGACCCTGTCTAAAAGAAAAAAAAAAGAGTCTGGTTCCATGTATTTTTCTATTAAGAGCGTCTGGTTTCACTAAATTTTCTGTACTATGAGCAGATGTTTTACCTTCTTTCAGTTTTACTTCACGAAAACCACTTTCAACTGAGGCTTTTATCACTAATTCACCTACAATAAATATTTTGATTTTTAAAAAACCTTTGAATTCAACCATGGAAGCAGCTGAGATGTATGCACCCAGAAATACGGACCCATGTTCAAATTCAATTTGATAATTTTTTTGCAAGAATTTGTGTCTCTGTTCATAATGGGACATTGGTGTGTAGTTTTCTCATAATGAATGCTCTTATTTGGCTTTAGTATCAAGCTAAAGCTGGCCATATAAAATGAGTTGTGAAGGTTTCCTCCTATTTTCTAAAACATTCTGTGTAGAATTGGTATTATTTTTTCCTTAAATATTTGGTAGAACTTACCAGGGAATCATGATTCAGATTTTTGATGCTATAAATTATTTTATAAAAAAGAGCTATTTTGCTCACTATTTCTGTCTTATGCATTGAACGATTTCCCAACATTTTGTTTCCCAACATTTTCCCTGGATTCTTGTTTTGGGCTGCACCAGGCTCCGGTAACTATAATATGATCTAAATTTATGTTATGATTTTACAGCTTTACTTTTTTTCTTTTTAAAGCAACACATTGCTTGCAATCTGTTTAAAAGCAATGCATAGAAGGTGGTTAACTTTGATCTTCTGTTACATCTGTTCCCTGGTTACCTTCTCAGTCTCATCTCTTCCTCTTCATGGTGACCCCAGGGTCCTGCCCTTGGCCCAGACTGGATCTCTCTTGAATACCTTTCCTTGACCCTCTGCTCCAGCTCACCCCATTAGGATATGGTTTGGCAAAACTTTTCTGAACTTCCAAGGTTAGGGTTAGGGGACTCCCCAGGCTGCTCCCATCCTCCGTGGCTCCCTACTCAAGCAGAATTGTATATATGTACCCACCCCTCAATGGCTGGGTCACATCTGAGAAATGCATTATGGGAACATCATAGTTACACAAACCTAGATGGTATATGTCAATCACTTGGGGGTGGTCTTTTTGTTGCAATTAAGAGGCACAGTTAGTAAGAGATAGGAGAAGCTGGTATCAAGGTAACATGACATGCTGTTTTACAGTAACCTTTTCTGTAAGTACCTATTAAAATAACAACAAAAGTATCAATAGTAAATAAAGAAAGCAGTAACATAATCACTCATTATAAGTTTTATATTTTATATTCAATTTTTTGCAATCTACTTTTATATAATCGGCAGTACAGTATGTTTACATCCCCATTACCACAAAAACGTATTGCACTATGATGTTTTGACAGCTAGGATGTCACTAGACTTAGGTAATTTAAGAACTTTTTTTTTTTTTTTTTGAGACAGGGTCTCGCTTTGTAGTTCAGGCTGGCTCTGAGCTCACTATGTTGCCCAGGCAAGCCTCGAACTCAGCAATCCACCTGTCTCTGCCTCCCAAGTGCTGGGATTACAGGCGTGAGCCACCACGCCCGGCGGTAATAAGAACTTTTAAACCCTGTTGTTATCTTCTGGGACCACTGTCATATACTCAGTTCACCATTGACTGAAACTTCATTATACCATGTATAACTGTACATCAGAATCGTCTAATCTATCTCTTTGCCATTCAGTTCATTTTACATTCCTGCTCTGAGCACAGAACCTGGCACATGGACCTTGGTAAATACTTGTTACATGAATGAACACTTTCTTTTGATCATGACTACACCATAGCAATAATAGCCACCTACATTTCATGTCTCCCAATAGTTATGAGTGGCTTCCACATGCAGTGTCTCATTGGAATTTTTATAGCTTCCTTTTATATTTGTCTGTGCTGAGCCCCAGAGAGATAGAGTGACTCGCCAAGCTACATAAATGGTAGAGCTGCCATCCAAAGGCAAGCCTTCCTCAGTCCAGGGATTCCCTCAAATCTCAGTTCTATGCCAAGGTGCTTTTGGTTTGGGGAATGTTTTAGGATTTACCCTAAGCAAAATCTTGCAATTAGGAAGCAGCAAGAAAAGGGCATCCAGGGAGAAATGTTGAGCTGCTACTCCAGTGAAGGGCTGGAGCCAAGTGCAGGAGCCAAATGTCTCTAGGAAAGGGGACATAGGGCAGCATAAGGCAGGTGGCATAAGGCAGGCAAGCAACAGCCTGGCCCAGGGCTCAGGTGGAGTTTCCAAGAAGGTGCCTGGCCATGGGTGGTGGCGAGATCTCCTCCAGTCATGGGCTGGCATTTGAGCTTTGCTTGAGCCTTTAATCCATTAGATACCTTTTTGTCCCAGACATGAGTGCCCTACAGCCTCACTGAATACTAATACTTCTTGACATAGGCTCTCTGGGGTCAGGGACCGTGTTTTCTTCATCTCCATGTTGCTAACAGCACCACTTCTCATACGCAGAATGAGGGTAGCAATTTCTCATTAGAAGGTGAATTATAATGATTCAGTAATAAGTGAGATATCAAAAACTTCTAAAACTTTAAAGCTAATATGCAAGCAGGTTAGTCACTTTCTCTTAGCTACTATGAAAGTCCAGAGGCAGGCCCTCCCAGTGCACACTCTTTTTTTGGTCTGAGCAGTGAAGTACTCTGGGCAGAGGTGCTTCCCTGAAAGGTACAAAAGCCCTGTCATGTCTTCTGAGTTACTCGCCCTCCTCAATTCTGACCCCAAGCCTATTGGACCCACATTGGCTTCCTGGAGGGCAGAGGTTTGATTCTGCTTTCTGAGCCCAAGAGCTAATGAGCTCTTTATAATTCTGAGTCCCTCAGCTTGACTGTCATTTCCAAAAAGAACATAACTGAAAACTTAAGGGTCCCAGTAAGGAGATGATTATAGGCAAAAGAATAGCAAAAACAACCATCTCCAAAGGTTCTGTTTGGTTTCTGGCTGTGCAGGCAGTCAGCTTAGCTCAGCAGAAAGAACCTGGATTCTGGGCCACACAGACCTGATTGGCTTCTTGGGCTGTGCATAGCCTCAATAAGTCAGCTGTCTCTTGGTGCCTCTACTTCCCTCTCTAAAAATGGGGCCATCAGAACTTGATGTGTTGTTGGAGGACCTACACCAGCATAGTAAGGTGGTCAGTGAACTTCCGTCCTCTATCCATAGTCTTCTCCAGTCCCCACTGTCCTGACCACTGGGCTAGGCACAGAGGAAATGAGAAACTGCAGGTGGTTGACTATTAACAACTTCTATTTCTGCCTTCAGACACAGATTATGCTCGAAATCACATTGCTATCTCCCATACTACATTCAAGGTCAGGAAACTTTTGGTGTCCAGGACACAGTTTCTGAAGAATGAATAAATCCTAGGTGGTGGGAATAATAGGAGAACAGATAAGAGGAATGGAGGGCAGGTCAAGCAGTTTTAGGGTAGAAAAAAAGAAGCTGGATCTTTCTCGAACAAAAGGCAAGGAATACATAAAATGCTATTGGATAAATTATGTCCTTATCTTTGAATTCTCTTTAAGTCTTTGATACACACATTTGTCTCTTAAATCTCAATCCAAATGCCAGCACCTCATTGCCTTTGTTTGCCCCTGTGGGAAGACTCAGTTGCACGCCTATGTGCTTCTTTGGGTTCCTGTTTGTTCCTCCAGTAAGCACTTTTACCCCCATGTCATAGTTTTGATCTCTAGACAGATTGTAGGATTCTTGAAGGAAAAGACCATGTCCAGCCTCTTGGAATCTCCATGGGCCCAGGACTGGGCAACTGGTAGGTTTAGTTCATGCTCTTACCCCATAACAGAGGTGTGTTGAGTGAGTCAGTGTGTACTCAGAGCCCATAACAGACACACATGTGTCAGAAGGCCTCATTGGTCCCACCCATGGAGACAGGGAGGAAACAACTGTTGATCGTGGAAATGGAACTAAAATGGCTCTGGGAGCCAAGAAGCATATCTGAGTTCTGGTCATCTTGTACCTGACTGGCTTTCTTCCCCACTAATCTTTTATCTTCCCTTCTGTGACTTGAGCAGTGGGGAGAGAAGTGACTGAATTGTAGAGAAAGCAAATGCTCCTCCTCCTTCTAAAATTCTATATGTTTATTTCCTGAATTTCTCTGAGTCTGACAGACAGACATAAACAGTCATGAGTACAAACACCTACACAAATATACACAGGCACAAACCAGATACAGACATAGCCAGCCAGTGAGCTATAGCCATACACACACACACACACACACACACACACACACACACACACGCGTGCACGCACACACACACACATGCACAAAAGTTCACACTTTCATATTGACAGGTACTGCTTTTCAGAGGTACAAAGACATGATTGTGGCTAAATGTCATACTTGTAGAGGATATAGGGAAACTAAGGCTGCTACAAAAACATACCCACATCAGGCACACAAGGATTGGCTTTACAGTGAGTACAGACACACCAGGAGTATGAAGCACAAGCCCTTATTCATTCCTCTTGATAATCAAGGCCTCTTTCAGCTAGTACAGTTGGGGGTCATGGAAGTAGCTTCACTTCTCCACTCATGGCAGGTGGAAGCCCCCTCCCCTCTGTCCTGGACCTGGGCAGGTGGAAGAGCTGCAGCTGCTGGGCCTCTTGGCTAAGCTGAGAGAGGGTGAGTGCTGCTCCAGCTCATGGGGTGAGGACCAGGTTGGGGACACATCTCACAGGTTATTGCCTGAGGATGTTTCTTTTTTAAAAATAGCCTCCTGCTGCTTCTAGGAAAGCTCTGGGGAATGAAGACTCCAGAGGTTGGATTTGACTTCTTTTCCTGTGTGTGGAGCTCTATGGGAGGGTCCCCCTGGGAGACCACCAGAGTCCCTGTTAGTTCCTCAAGGCCAGTAGCAAAGAAAAAGAGGCTCAGGGCATCAGGATGGCTGGGGGTGGGACTGTTTCACCTCTAAACTTCCTCTCCTAGAGAAAGGCTGCTCAGTTCTGATTGGGGATATCACAAACTTCTAGAATAGCCTGACATGATGGTTCATACCTAAGCTGTGTAGCTCCCTGACTCTGTGATTTTGGATAAGTTGCTTCATGTCTCTGAGAATCAGTGAAAAACAGGGCCACTCATCTGTGCTCCCATATGAGTTGAGAAAATCGAGCAAAAAGAGATAGGTCTGACCATTTCTCTCTTGCATGGCTGTGCCTCCCCCTTACCTGCCTGGAGTGGAGACAGTGGTTCACTCCTTTGCCTCCTTCCTTTTACTTGTCCTTCTAGTTCATACTTTCTCTCTTTTGGATAACCAGGTAACACCTATTTCTCCTTTCAGAACCTGAGAGATCTCAGAGGGATGTTGGGCCATGTGGGTGACTAAGAAGGACCTCCAGGGAGAAGGCCTGGTAGTTTTGGTGGAGCAGAAGTTGGGCTTCCATGAGGCCCTAGGAGGGGCAATTGGCATCTGGCAGCCCTGAGGGTAATAAACCCTTTCTTGCTTCCTGTGACCACAGCTGTCTCTGAGAGAGTCCTGGGTTTGTACCTTGTTAACTTTGTGCTCTTGGGCACAAGATGCCACCTCTGTTTCTTTATGAGTCCAGTGGTTCCCTACTATCCATACTATAGGATCAGATCAAGGCAGAACAGTGGTGGAGTGGACAAGGCAGGAACCAAGGCCTTCATGTTAGAGGTAGGGAAACAGGCCCAGAGAGAGTGAATGACTTCTTCAAAAGACCCAGCAGAGTTCAGAGGGCAGGTGGAACGCCAAGCCCAGATAATTCCTGGTCACTTTTTGGCAAACTATGGCAGAGGTTAAGTCTGGCTCTGGCCCATTCTCCTGGTGAGGGGTGTCCCCTTGGTCGGGTTGGGCAAGCTTCTGTACACCCTGGAGGCAGGCCTGTTCCAGCAGTCATTCGCCAGCTGGTTGTAGATGCTTGCTAGCCTCTCTGAGCCCCAGTTTTCTCCCCTCAAGGTAGGGAAGGTAAAGCTTCTTTTCTGGGGCTGTTCTAAAGATCACATGAGAGGAGCCCTAGGCAGCTATGCAGAGACCTATGGGAAATAAATTTTCCAGTTCCTGGGAGGAACTGTACCTGCCTCTCCAGCTGTCCTTTCCCAACCCAGGGTAGAGACCATTGCCCAAGATCATCCACAGATTAAGGGCAATCTCAGGGCCAGGAGGTGGTGTGTCTGGGGTGCCCATCATGTGTTTGTGGGCTGCATCCTTCCTTGGTGGCTGGTTTCTTTCCCAAGACCTTACCCTCCCCACCTGTCAGGTGGGAGAAGCATCTCCCATGGCACTGAATCATAGTGTCTCTAAGAACAGAAGGAGCAGACAGAAGCTGCTTCACACCTGTGGGTTTGGTGGGTTGGTTTGCTCAGGCTATGGGTGCTTTGGAACGTGTGTGGAACAGAAATTGCCTGAATGTGCAGAGGCAGGTGTGAATGCCTGAGACAAGGTGAAGCATTTAGAAGATGAGGAAGCTTCTGGGGTTATCTAGGTCACTGAGACTCAGAGAGGGGCAGCACTTCATCTGAAGCCTTGCAGTGAATCAGTGACTGAGCCCGTGGCTCAGGAACTTCCTGATTGGAAAAGGCCAAGGTTGTTTGGTCCAACTTCCCACCCAGAAGTCCTCACTTATTCCTCTCCAGGAAGGAGGAGCTCACTATCTTCTATGACAGTCTGTATATTTGTTTCTTAAATGGCCTGAGACTGGTTTTATTTTATTTATTTATATTTTGTAGTCCTGGGGCTTAAGCCCAGGGCCTTGTGCATACTTGGCAATCATGATACCAGTGAGCCACAGTACATCAGCTTTGTAACAGGTTTGGTCCCTGGATATTTCTCTTTCATGTGGGGCTGTTCCCAATCGCTACAGCTGCTATCCACAGGATCAACATGCATTGCTTCCACATACAGATTTGTGACAACAGAGGTCACATCCACCCTCATCATCTTTGTCCAGGCTGTAATTTTGCAGGTCCTTGTTCTAATAGGTCCTTGCTTTCTCAGTGAAGGAATCAGGACCAGATTTCCAGAGAAAAAAAATTCATGAGACTCCCAGAGGCTGCCTCTGTGAGGATGTTCAATAAATGTAATAACAATTAGGTGGTTTTATTAGTGGAAACAAAATTGACTCAGAAGTAAGAGGGGAATTTTAAATGCATTTTCAATTCATGATTTTCATGGGAAGCAGTTAATCTATAAGCAAATAAAAATATCCAGGTGCCAGGAAGAAATATGTGAAATGTGTTTTTTAGAGGGTAAGTCTGACTCTGCTAAATTATCAGAGATTTATACCAAAAATAGACTCTATTCTCCATAAAGTCCTTGAAGGCAAAGTCGGGGTCTTTCTGTCACCCATGACAGCCAGAGTTGGCCAGAGCATGCAGGAGTAGAGGCAACTGAGTTCATAAATAGATAATTCCATCTGGTTGTTATATTCAGTGCACAAAAGGTCAACTACATCTCTCTACTCATTCATCTTTTGGGCCTTACAGGAATATGGAGGTGGCTAGGTATAAAACCATGACACAAATGGCAACCCAGGAAAGGTATGGTGGTCAGTCTGGCTGTCATCAAAAGGTGGTGTACAACGTAGCCAGTGGCTTTGCATGCCATACATATATTTCTTTTTCTGTTAGTAAGGACAGTCTTGTTTCCTTTGGAGAGTTACTCCTCTTCCAGTCTCCTTGCATGGGATTTATGTGGAGCTTAGGCTCCAACCTGGGGCTCAGCAGAGGGAGGGCATATAACCAAGGCTTGGCCAATCAATGTGGTTGATACTGTATATTCTTTTATTGCAGCTCATAACTCTTCTCGTGGTTCTAGCCTATCTCTTCTCCTATAGGCTGGTTGCTCCTTGAGGGCAGGATCAACTTCTATTCATTCCTGAGTCCTCAGAACCCATAGGGTGTGCTCACAAACTCTTATAGAATGACCCTCCCAATCTAAGGCTTTTCCTTCTGTGGTTTCAGTTCCTATGTCAACTAGGGTCCAAAAACATTAAAGTTAAAACTCTAGAAATAAACATTAGTTTAAGGATAATTAATACATTTTAAATTGTGTGTTAGTCTAAGTAGTATGATGAAATCCACCCCGTCCCCCTCCTTCCTACACCATACTTGAATCATTCCTTTATCCAGACTGTCCATGTTGTATGTGCTACCCACATGTTAGGTAAGTCATCAGACTAACTGTCATGATGTTTCTGTGTTTATGTTCAAGTAACCCTTATGTAGTAGCCTAATACTCTGCTACGATGTCTCGTTCACCTCACTTTATCACCTCACACAGGCATTGTATCATTTCACAAGAAGGATGAGAACAGTCAATAAGATATTTTGAGAGAGAGAAAGAGAGAGAGAGATTGAGAATATCTGCATAACTTTTACAGTATGTTGTTGTAATTGTTCTGTTTTATTAGTTATGGTTGTTAATCCTGTTACTCTGCTTAATTTAGAAATCAAACTTTATCAGATACATGTGTTTTGGCAAAAGCATAGTGTGTCTATCTGTGGTTTCAGGATTTCATTGTGGTCTTGGAATATGTCCCCTAGATAAGGGAGGACAGTGGTACATTGAATTCCTGTCCAAGGGATTGCTTAATGCAGCAGACCAGTCACCAGGGGTTTGGGCACAAATTTATTTAAAACTACTTCTGGGGGTGGAAAACAGAGATTCAGTTACTCAACTTTCACTTTGTCCTGGAAGAGCAACTGTGGTACATCCACCAGGGTCACCCTGTCTAATTGCTGGGAGCCATAATTTCCACTCCAGCTTCATTAGGCTGACTTTGGGAGACAAGATTTTCAAGAATGTGGTGGGAATTTTTGGGCCATCTCCAATACATGAAGAGAACCAGACATGGAAGCTTATGATGGGAGTGGTGAAAACCTGAGGATACCAAGCTGGAGGGAGAAATTTTTGTCCTATTCTCAGCCCTCATATTATCTGGGTTTATTACTGGAACAGAGGAAAACTGCTCATATAATTAACAATAGCATGTTTTTCTGATCCACAGTCCAGGATATCCCCAAAGACATAAGCAATCAGATCTCATACCCTGGTTTATGCCAGTTTGGAAGGATTTTCACAATGAAAGGAAGAATGGAGAGAGGGGATGCTGTTTCTAAATACTGTACACTGAGCTCTGTGCTGGTGGCTTTAACTCCATAGACTCCTGTTATTCTCCACAATCACTGGATCACTCAAGGAACCAGATGATGTTCTAGGTGTCAGATGAAAGGAGGGAGGCTCAGAGAGGTGAGATGATTAGCTGATTTCACATAGCTTTTAAGTGGTAACTAGAACTTCAAAGCTGATCTGAATTACCTCTTGTCTCCATCTCAGCCAGGCCAGTAAGGAGGAAGGAATTTTGTAGTCAATTGGCTGAAGTTACAGGGAATCCTGATCCTTCCCTTCCCAGATGTGTCAATTATGTAAATTACAACCTTCTTTGATACTCAATTTCCTCTGCTACATAACAGGCATGACAATCTTACTTTTCAGGGCTGTTGCATGAGAACAAAACTGGAGACTGGTGGGTCCAGCACAAATTGAGGACACAGTGAAGGTCCTGGCTATGACCCCCTCCTGCTCTTGACTGTCAGGTCACTTGGGTGGCTAATTTCATTGCCAAATTCTAGGTCAGTTAAGCTGGAGAAGCCAGACCTCTGCCTTCAGATCCCTGGTTCCTATAACCTCAGGCAAGTCTATCTGCAAGATGAGACTGGGCAGGGATCCCTCTTCCCCATCCCAGGATTCTTCTATTTGTGGAGTTTTTCTGAAAATAGTAATAGGTGTGGAATAAGGAGAGAGGGCATTTTCTGGCAGCAAGGTAGGCTGACTAACAATATTGTCACATTTCTTAGCTTTGGATTAGTGTGATATCACCTTGTGGCTTAACTCTTACTGAGCAAAGCTCTGACTGGCAGTTAAGTGTTTTTGATTAATAAAAAATGGAGGAAATGAATTAATCATGATTTAAATGCAGTGTACTTGAGAAATAGAATCTTTAAAAAGTCACATCCACTGACTGAGGCAAGGAGGGAAAGAAGTGTGCTTGTGGCAGAGAGGGTTGGGAATCTCTGCAGTGGATGTCCGCAGAGCACTTACATTGTGGCCAGATGACCTGTGGGTTGCCCGAGGCCTGTGGGTGCTAAGGCTTAGGACAGGAAGCTGGGTCCCTTTAAGGCTCCTCTCCCCACAACCCAGCCTCAGGCCTGTGCGGAGGAGGACATGCATTATTGAAAGCGCATTTCAATACCTATTCACTCTCCTCCTCCTGTGGGTGGCAATCACAGTTTACATAATCTGTCTCTCTGTCCTCCCAGGCAGCTGCTCCCTTCTGGCTGAGTGGTTTGAGGAGGAGGAGGGAGGGGAGTAGGGAGAGAGTTAACACTGTGCTGCCACCTCAAGTAGTGGCCATGCTGCCTTGACATGAAGGGAGGGCAGTGGAAACTTAAAATGTTCCTATGTGCTGTGGGGTTTGGGGTACCCCTTTGCTTCTTGTCCTGTGATCTCGACTCATTTCCATGGCTTTCAGTGTAGTCTCCAGGTTACTGTGTCCCAGACCCTGTTTACAGCACGTTCTTTTCTCCTGAGTTCTAGGTCCACCTATCAGCAATATGAGGGACAGTGTGTTCACTGGCCATTAAGGTTTAGCACATTCCAAACTGATTTTATCAGTTTCTTCCCAGACTATCCATTCCTGTCTATCTGTGCTCTCTATCCATTGTTTCATCTCTCCATCCATCCATTCATCCATTCATCCAGTCATTTATCCATCATTCACACATTCAGCCACTCATTCATTCACTCCTTTAACCTGCTCATTACCTAACCTTTCATTCATCCATTCATCCACACATCTATTATGTATCCATTGAAGTATTAATTCATTCAACCATCCACTATTTACTAAGAGTCTACCATTGCCAACATTGCGTTACAGCACCAGGCAAAACAGATACTAGATTAATTCTCCCAATACTTCAATTTCTTGAAGGAGACGCATAAGTGAATACAAACTATAGCAAATGTGATCAGTGTGGTGAGGAATGAGGTGCTGCTGGAATAAGAGTGAGGCAACTAACATATCCTTGAAGCATCACATGAGGTTTTTTTGAGGATAGACATTTAGGCAGAGCCCTGAGAGCTAAGGAGTGATTGGTTCCCAGCAACAAATCCCCTTCCTTCTTGTGACAATGAGACAGCACCTCTTTGGGAAGACTTCCCTCTGCCCTCTTACAGCACTGAAAGATTGGGTGGTGAGAAGACCATGTTAGCAGCACTTCCAGGCAAGAATATGTAAACCCAGCCTGGTTGTGGGAGTGTGTTAGGAATTAATCTGTTGATGTTCAACCCCAGAACTTTGCTGACACCCTGGGGAAATGGAAAGCCTATTTCCAGTGGGGTTGCTTGGTTGGTAGAAAGATGGTGTTTGTGTTGCTATTCTGGAGAAGAGAGTTGGCCAAAGAATGGGGTCAACATAGAGACCAGAACTGGAAGACATAGAAAGACAGAGTTGTAAAGTCATCATTTGAACCCCAGGATGTAGGTGTGTTTGATTGATGCCAGCAATGTCAGACTTTCCCCTTTCCATTTAAGCCATTTTGTGCTGGATGTTTGTCACTTGCAGTTGAAAGAGCTCTCATTAATAGTAAAGAATCTCATTAACACTAGGAAGCATTTTCACATCCTTTGTCTTATTTGATTTTCACAATGTCCCTTAGTAGCTGTTTACAGATGATAAAATGAAGCCTTACCAAGTTAAGTCAGTAGAATGAGATCTAGGTCTGTCAGGCAACAAAATCTGTGCTTTCCTCAAGATACTGTAGAAGCTAAGTAGGAAGGATACTAGAGGGAAGGAGTTAGATTTGAGAGAAGAAGATAAAAAAGAACATGGAAGACAGAACTCAGAAGTACTATCTTCCTGTCTGTGAAGGGAACAGGTGAGTACAAGAGAGAAAGAATAAAGAGAAGGTAGTGAGATTTGCAAAGGGCATAGAATCAGAAAGCTGTACAAGTGGAAGAAAGACAGGATTGCAGTTCCCTATGTTGCAGCCAAATGATGAGATCTGGGCAGCTGGTCCACTGGAGAGGATCCTTCTTCTCAGAGTCAGCCCGTATTTTGTTGCATGACCACGTCTCAAGTACCAATTCCTCCAGGAAGTTTTAGGATCCCCCTTGCTCAATGCTTCGCAGCTCGAGCCATTTCTCCATGTATCACAGGTCACTTTCACCCTTCCCTTTCACTCATTTTGGTACATGACTCATCTCCCTTCCACAGAAGTCCATGCCTTACTCATCTTTGATTAGATCCAACTCCTAACCCCATGCCTGACACTCAGTAGGGGGTTCAGTGCATTCTTTGAGAAAGCATTTATTTGAAGGAAATGAATGTTCAGATAAGAAGTAAATTTAGAATGTGAATGAGAGTGACAGCGAGATGGAGAAGGGTAAAGAGCTGAGACACAGCCAGGGATGGAAGACAGAAGAAAGGTGGAGGCCTGAGAAGGAGAGGTGGAGAATGAAGTCAGTCTTGGTGTGAAGATCTGAGAGGCCCTGCTGGACTTTTCTGGGGTTCACCTGGCCTTCCTCTGCTCTCTGTGGGGACTGAAAAAGACTCATTTTGCTCAGAATCCAGTAGAGAGTTTGGAGGAGGGAACTTCATGGAGTTGGCTTGGGGAGAAGCTAGCAGAAGAAGGAATAGTTATTATAGTTCCTCTCCCAGCCACTGGGGACGGGAGCTGTGGGATTGTGGTGACTTGGTAGGACCAGCCATGAAAGAAAGGAGCCAAAGAAATAGCTGCTGATGGGCAGGAGCGGCCAGGACCTTTGATGCTGCCACATCCCAGAACTTCCCCTTAAGGGTGTGCCTTTGGATCCCTTTCTGTTGCAGGTAGTGGGTCATGAACTTCCTCACTGCTCTGAGACTGCTGTCACTCACTCTGCATCGTGGCTTTCTCTTTTACTCTCTTCATGGTCCTGAGCACCATCCAAAGTGACCTTGTTTATTATATCCATTTGCCTGTTTGTTGTCTGTCTCTCCCACTGCAGGGGAAACTCTGCAGCAGAGACCTTGTGAGTCTTTTGGTGCCTAGAATGCACTGCACCAGATTAATGAATGGAAGGACAGGCAGGGTGGCAGTATATGGGGTGTGTGTGTGTGTGTGTGTGTGTGTGTGAGATGTTGCTTGAAGGTGGCATTGATGGAGCACTTTACAAAGCAAGGCTCCCAAAATAAAGGCATCTGGGCTGTGAGAGGAGAGCCCTTGAGGAGAGAAAGGCCCTTTTGGGGCTAATTGTGTGGCTTCAGCCAGAGTGCAGGCAGCTGCAAGGAGATAGAGGTCTTGGGGACAGGATATGGCTCCTACTCCCACCACACCTGTGTGCAGGCAGAGGAAACCACGAGGGGTCTGGTGTAGCAGCATGGGAAGCCAAGGTGCTGACCCTGTTGTTCCTGTCCCAGAAATGCTTGGGAGGGGTGGGGACGTGCATGTTCCAAGTAAGCTATGGGTGTCTGGGTACATTGTCTGCTTTGTCTCACTGACTTCTCTCTATGAGGCTCTGAGAAAGGGGTTAGTGAGGCAGATAAAGAGCCTCTGGCTTAGGGAGGTGAAGTGGCCAGTCCAGGGGCACACAGAACCTGATCCAAGTTAGGCAAACTCTTCATGCCGCTGGGCATTATCAATGTCAGTGGGGACACCAGCCTTCTGGTGGCTTCTCACCTTGGCCAGGACTCTGAGTGTGAGAGGCTAGGAGGAAAGGAAGGAAGGGAGGAGAGTTAGGGAGAGTTCTCCTCTGCAAAATAAGGCATAAGGTAGGTGTCCTTGTAGCTGCTTTTTACCTGTTTTTCTGTTCCTACCTGTTTCTTTCTGACGCTGCCAGCTCTGGTCTGAGAGTGGTTTGGTGATGAACTCTGGACCTTCAGTCTCAAGCTTAACTCCCAGCTTTAGCTGTGAGATCATGAGATCATAGGCAAGTCATTCCCTTGATAAAATATTGGCAATTTTGACCTCTTAAAGCAGCCATGAGGTGGAGGAAATAGATGAAACCCAGGACCAAAAGAGAGGATGTAAGTATTGACCAGAGGCTTCAGGGCACCTGCTTCCATGATTTCATTTGCATCACTTGGTTGCCTGAGATGACTTCCTAAAATAAAATGGAGACCTTGACCCTCTGATTCCAGAGACATAAGCAGATGCTTATGAAAGAGGATGTCCAAATGGCCAGTTAGCATATGAAAATGTGTTCTGTTTCACATGCATCAGGGAAATGCAAACTATAGCCCTGATCACTATGTTATCACCAGAATGACTCAAATGGAAAAGACAGACAGTGTTGGTGAGGGTTTGGAGCTACTGGAGGCTCTGTAAGTTTGTACCATCATTCTAGAAAAATATCAGCATCTGCTAAGGTTGAACCAGCATCCCCTGCAATGGCAACCTCACTCCTTGGTATAATCCTAATAGACAGACCTGTGTATATTTCCATCAAAGGACATGTACAAGAATCTTGATGGTAGCATGTTTCCAGGAGCCTCAAGCTGAATCAGCACTAGAATGGGTGAATAAATTTTCATAGGAACAGAAGATGGAATATGATATAGCAGTGAAAAAGAATTATACCCACGTGCAACAACCTAAGTGAGTCTAACATAATGTTGAGTGAAAAAGTCCACATGGAAGAGTTTACTTACTACTTGATTTCATTTGTATGAGGTTAATTATTCTATGAGGTTAGAAGCCAGGATAAAGTCTCCTTCTGTAGAAAGGTAGTAACTGGAAAAAAGAGCAAAGGGGGTTTTCTCTGATGGTGGTAAGTCCATTTCTTGAACTGGGGTGGGTTACATAGACATGTTCCTTTGTGAAAATTCACTGAAAGGTAAACTGATAATATGAACATTTTATGAATGCAGATTAAGTCTCAATAATTATTTACTCTGAATAAAAAAATGCATCCTTCCATGGTGCTCTCCTATCCTGGGGCAGGATCCCAGCTCTGTGGCTGTCATGTAAGGGCCTCTGTTGCCTGCTTGGGCCCACCTCTCCTGGATCCCTGCCCCAAACAATTTGGGCTGTGGGTAGGCCTTCCACATACCAAGTTGCCTCTCACCTCTGTGCCTGTGCCCCAGTACCTCTCTGCCATGTGTTTCCTCTTTTACTATTGTGTCTGCCTCCACACTCTTCCCTGAATGCCCCTGCTCTGAGCTCCACAGTGGCCATCACACCCTTCCTTTTTTTTTTAACCTTAGCTATTCCCATACAGTTTTACTATCACCATCTGCATGAGTGTCACTCCTCCATGATCAGAGCCAGCCTGATTCATTTCTCTATAGCCCCTGCTTAGCAAGGTGGAGCAATGGTGGCTATTGGCAGAATGAAAGGAGGAAGGCTTATTCTTACTTTTGATTCCTATTTGCCCCCTTCAGAGTACCCCACATTTAATTTCAAGTGAACCTTGATCATTACCTTGTCTTCTGGACACTCTGATTCTTTTCACTTCGGCCAGAACTAGTCAATGGCCTGCCTTCCTACTATGGGCTGGAAAAAAAGGTGATAGCACATGAGTGTTCACTGAGTCCACATCTTTGCAGCATGAAGCCTGCAGTGCTAGGGATCCCAGGGGCCTGAGAGGAAGACTAGGCTGCTGGGAGGGCAGCAAGACAACCAGAGCCTCGTGTTTACAAGTAATTATATCACTATGACATTTCCTTGGGATCCATACCCTAGTTCTTATCCTACTTCCTATAGAATGGATTTCTCTGTTTCCTCTTTGTGAACTGCAAATGGACACATGTTCCGTTATCCTGATCCTCTCACTTCTTCCTTACTACCCTCAGTCCTCCAGGACAATGTAGTGATTGGTCAATCAGAGAGAGGGAGTTGGATCCTGTTTCCTCAGGATTTTGTCCCTAGCGACATCAGATCCTCTCATGACAAATACAATGGGAATGGCTAAAAAATGGGGCAGGATGCTTGGGAGGGGTATAACAGGAATCAGTGAGCTTCTTGTCATCAAAGGTAAAGAAATGAGAGTTGGCTGACCACAGTTAGAAGTGCTCCTGTAAGAGGTTAGACTCAACCTCCCAACCCTAGTGGCGTAAGGAAGACAAATGATGTCACTGAGGTCCTACTGTTAATCAGATCTCTAAATGTATAGTCTCTAAATGTTGCACAATTGTTCTGGGAGAAAGTTATTGTTATTGCTGTTATTTTGGAGCTGGTAAAATTAAAGGGGCAAAGGGCCTTGCTGGGAATTCTACTTACAAGGGAGGAGCTGGAAATTGAACTCAAGTTTTTCTAGCTCCTCAACTTGTCCTCTTTCTTCTAGAGCACACCTGGCCTAAGGAGGGCACAGCATATGTCCTGACGCTGCTAGGGTGACACTCTTTGATCAGCTAAGACTGACAGGGCAATGAGGTCAGGGCCCTTGAGCACACAGCCATCTGATCACAGAAGAGAAAACTTTGAAAGCCTGCAGCTACTCCAGGGTCACTGAAGACCTCAAATGACTTGCTCACAGGGGCCAAGCAGCAGTTTTTTCGGTGTGAACAATTTGTTTATTGGCATTTGACTTCTATTTTCTATCAACTCTATTTCAATTTCCTAGTGTTTACATTAGAAAACTAAGGAAAGGTAAAATCTCAGGTTAATGAAATTTTCTTCTCACTCTTCCCATCTTTCTGGACATCTTGAATTAAGTATGAAAATTAAAAATGCTTCTGTTGCCTTGACCAGGAAGAGTCCATTTCTGCTGTGAACACTGGGTCCTGGCTGGCTAGACACCCCCCAGGGGTAAGTCCCAGAAGGCTTCTTGGAGGAAGTGATGTTTCAGCTAAGTTGTAGTACATGAATAGAAGTTAGCCCAGGAACTGCATGCTGGTGGTATATATTTTTCATTCACCACAATATTAAACTCCTTTGTTAGGTGACAATACTTAAAGACAAGTTATTTTCCCCCAAAATCTGGATTTAGGGATTCACTTTTAAAAAGTTGAGTCATTTGTAGGAAAACAACTGTACTTTGAGACCATAATGTTAAATGAAATAAATCAGACATATAAGCTTAAATAGCTTATAGCTTCTCTTAGGTGAGAAACTCAAAATATGAATGAAGAGCAAAATAAGATGGATAACAGAAAACAGAGTGCTTTTTTGGAACCCTAGATCATCCATTCTAGTGTTGATTCAGCTGGAGACTCCTGGGAAAAGCACCTTAATCTTTTGCAAGAGACTGCGGGAAGAAAGAGAAGGAGAGGGGTGAAGAAAGAAGTAAGCTGTGTCATGTGCATGTACCAGCTCCCCAGGATGAATGTAATCATTATGTACTGCAAACATATACTAATACAAATAACAATTCAAACAATAGTTTTAAAAATTACAGGATATCTGTTACCACTGGGGCCACCTACTTGTGTGGTAACAGTTGGCTGGAGCTGGCAAGGGGGGTGACATGTAGACAGGCAAGCATATTCCAGGCTACCAGTCTCCTCCATGCATTGCTCCCAGGTTGCCCTCAGCTGGTGGGGTCTTTAATCCCAGACCAAGTCAACTGTCTTTAGACTTCTTCATCTCTGCAGATCTTGTTCATCCAGAAGGCACAGACCACCCTTGTCCAGCCTCTCTCCCCAGGGATCCCAGCCCCTTCCTGGATCCCTGAGGAGGTCTTGACCTGTATATAGCTGAGAACTAGCTCAACCACAGTGATCAACCAAAGTGAGAGAAAAGAGGCCCTGGGAGCTGTCCCTGAGCCTCAGGCCCAGGAGCCACATTGCCTGGGACTCCCTGGGCTCCTTGAAGTAGATCTATGCTGTTGTGAGCTGGCCATGGTGCTTCTGTCCTCCTTGCACTTCTTTATGGGAGCCACTGTGACTCAATGTACTATCCTGAAGGCAATCTCATCAAGCTCTCATGCTTCCTGCTGGCCTGTGAATCCTGAGGGCAGTGATGCCAGGAGGAAAAAACTAGTTGTGGGAGGTGCATCTTAGAGGGGCCTTTGGTTCTGCCTGCAGAATTCTGGTGCTGCCTCAGTTCCCAGCTTTTCCTCAGGATGATGGCCAGCTTTTCTTTCTATTATGGAGCAAGCAAGCTGTTAACTTCTCAGTAACCCCCTTCATTGTATGGATGTGGCAGACTTACTTTCTGTTGCTTGTTATCAACATAGCTTAATTCAGACACAGCTTCTCTCAAAGACTAGTGTGAACAGTTGGGATTCACACCTGATTCCTCTGAATGCTAAGCTGGGCCAGGCCACCTCTTCCTGATCCTTCAGTTGCTTACCTCTGCTACTGCCACTGGACCAGCCTTTTCAGACTCAGCCTTGCTAGAAACCAGAGACCTGGGACCTTTTCCAGATCCAACTTCTGGCAGCAGCCCAGGTTCTATCACTGGGTTGTTGGCTCAATCATAAACTCTGAATCACCTACCCTGAAAGATCTCCTAGGAAGGAAATCTTCCTCCAAATACAGGAGATCTTTCTCTTTCCTAGGGTGGGGTTTTCTTTGCCCTTATAAAAATGAGACCTGTCCTGTATGCTTTGGTGGGGCCTGCAGGCTTTCCTGTTTGTGGGCCCACTGTGGGCACCAGAGTCCTCTGCACTGCTGTAGATTAGCTCTTCCCTCAGGAGAGAACCAGCTTCATCTTTTTTCCTTGTATATGTCTGGTTTGTACTACCTTATACTGAATGAGTAAGAGATTCACTTTTTAACCATTTACAGGTCTATTTTAAAAGGGAACACGAGATCATCCTCATGAACACAAACCAGTATGGGTGCTTCTTGGCTTATGATGGGGTTATTATATTAGTCAGCTGTCTGTAACTGTAAGCAAAATACTTGATACACACAATTTAAAGGAGAAAATATTTATTTCATATGATGGTTTCAGTTTCAGTCCATGGTTTTTAGTCCATGATTATCTGGCTCCAAGGCAGAAACATGGCAGAAGGATATTGGTAAAGGAAGGTTGCTCAATTCATGACCTCCAGGAAGCAGAAAGCCAGGGAAGAACCAGAAAGGAAGAGGCCAGGAGCTAAATACAGTGCCCAAGGTCATGCTTCCATGACAACCAGACACCTAGAAGTGTGCTTCACTAACCTGGGTGCTCTCTTAAGCCTACAAACTTGCCAATCAAGATTTACCATCAGTTGTACCTCACAACCCATTATAAGTTGAAAGTACCAAAAGTAAAAAAGCATTTAATTCTAGCTTAGCAACACAGTGCACTGCAGACTGTCAGGTTGTTTCTTCTGGCCACCGGGGCAGACAGTGAGCTATTCTTGCTGTTACTGCCCAGTGTTTTAGAGAGGATCATTTGGCTGTTGTCACCCCTGGAAAAGATCCAAGTTCAAAATTCTAAACATGTTTTTTTCATTTGCTTTGTTTTTGTGGTGCTGAGGATTAAACCCAGGCCTTGTGTATACCTGACAAGCTCTCTACACTGAACTGTTCCTCAGTCCCTGAATACTTTTTCACTGAACACAGTTTACTTTTGCAGCATAGTAAAGTTGAAAAATTATAAATTATAAGTCAGAACATTTGTATCACATTCTATAAAAGGGAGATAACAGTAAAAAAATAGATGGGGAATTAAAACATATTCAATTCCAGCTAGATACTGTTACCAGCTAAAGACTAAGCCTCTGTTAAAAAGGAAGATCAACAAGTTTTAGATGTTAGGGAGTTCACCTTTAACTGAGACTTTCTTCTTGAGGAAAATCAACTGAGAAGGAATAAACTCTCCCAGTAGAATTTAATTGGTGCTTACATAACTTCTGAAATTGTTTCTTGGTACCACTAAAGTTTATGCCCACTTTGTGGAAAACGTCACCCTCAGCAGCCTCTCCCTTCTTCAAGAGCTTGTGGCAAGTTACCTGACCAGATCTGACTGCTAATGCCCAGCTGGACTTCCTTTCTGTTGCCTGCCCATGACCACCCTGTACTGTGTTCCAGGCCAACCTCTGCCCACAGGTCAGCTTGGTCCTAGGTCCAGATGTGTCCACAACATGAAGTGAAGAAGATAAAAGAACTGACCTTTTTTGATCCCTTCCTAAGTAATAGATACTGTGATTTGATATTTTACATGGATTGTTTTAAATTTCTCCAAACTTCAGTCACTTAATGTACCAACTCCATGATATCTGTCTGATTAGTAGTATTTATTTATTTAGTATTTCTCTTTAAATTGCTTTGCTTTTTCAAGCAACACATGATTTTATTTTCAAATGAAAAGCCAGATTATTCCCACAAATCATAGAATTTCATATGCAGGTTATATATTTCTAATATATGTCAGTTTTCAGCTATTAAAATAATAAATGTTCATCTGCGTACCTCCAAAAGTCATCTTACACACAAATGCTAGACTACCGGAAATACTGGAACATTGTAGCTAATGCTCATGTATCTTAGGAGGATGGTTCATGGATAAGAACTTGGAGGTTCAGAATGTCACCTGCCTGAAGTCCCATCAGGAGAGGATGAGGTCAGGATTTGGATCCAGACACTTTTCCTCAAACTGCCTAGACTATTTTAACACTAGTGCTTTTCAAATGCATTTTTTAAAATCTAAAGAACCCTTTAAGAATAAAACTACATGTGGAAAGTCAATATATAAAACAAATAACCACTGAGCTTTTGTGATTGAAGTGTAGTGGGGAGTCCAGAGCTTCTTCTCTGGAGCCTTCTTTTCTCCAAGCCCATCCTATTAATGGCTCTTAAGAACCTTTCTTAGAAGTGTGGGACTCTGAAGAACATTATTTTAAACCTACAGCTTGCCACTCTATCCCTCGACTCTGTTTAGTTCAATTTTCTCTGGGAGTCAAATTCCTGAGGGGCATCTTGGTCTTTGCTATCCTTTTTGGCTGGTATTTCTGGTTTTGGATCATGGCCATCTTGATATCTTGAAATTTTCCATCTTGCCATCTTGAAATATTCCACTGGACTTCTAGGCCTTGCTTTGACCTCATTATTCATTCACCAAATGCTGACACCTAAACTGTATTCAGGTTTTTAGAGGGCACAAAAAGGGACATAGAGGAATAGATTTCCTTTGACAGCTTCCAACAGGAGTGAGAATTGTCAACCATCCCAGGATCTTCGGTATGAAGCCTGGCCTCAACCTGCTTCTTTCTTTATTATTTAGCATATTTAACTCTTTAAAACAGAGGCCATCCTCCATCTCAACTGGGTAGCTCCAAGTGGCCCTTCCATGCCCAGGAAGAAAGGAACCTGTTTCTTAAAATAATGGTAAGATCTCAGCAGAATTCCAATGAGTTTTGAAGATTCCTGAGGGATATTCTGCCTTGATGGGTACTGTTTTCTCTCAGTCCTGGCTGTAGGCCAGGTCCCCTCTGAGAAGCCTCTATCTTTGGAAGAACCTAAGATCATCACCTGTGGCATCTTTTCTGTGTAACAGGACCAGGTCTTAGCTAGGCCCATGTTCTAGGAAGCTTCTCTCTTGGTAGATCTGAAGGCTGGGTCTGTTCCTAAGTGCAAAATTACCCAGGTCAGTTGAAGTTAGGTCAATCAGATCAACTCTACTGAGGCTAAGCCAAGTGAGTCAACTCAAGTGAAGTCAATTTATTGCATATTAACTCTGTGTTGCCCTATCTACCTTACTACTCATAGTCACGTTGTAGATGGTGGGAAGGGTGAGGAACAGAATGCAATTTAAGAAGATACTTTTTTTTTTCTGGTGCTAGGGATTGAACCTAAGGCTATCACACTGAGTTATATCTGCAACACCCCTCCAACCTTTACATTTAAAAATATTTTGAGAGAGAATCTCACTAAGTTGCCAGGGTTGGCCTCTAATTTGTGATCCTTCTGCCTTAGCCTCCCAGAATGCTAAGATTATAGGTATGTGCTACCATGTCTGGCTAACAAGACACATTCTTTTCCTTAAGTATATTTTTGCTTTGAACCTAGATTCCAGACTCAATTTTTACCTTGAGCTGTGACAACCTTTTTCTTGTATAGGTTTGAAGAAAAAAGTCTTTTCTAATCTGGAAACTGCTCAGTCAGCAGTCTAATTCCTCCAGTTTGCTTCCTAAGACTTCTCACACCATCCTCCCAGTATGATCTTAACAGCTCAGATTGTAGAGCTCTTGGTCCCTTACCTTTTTAGGTCTGGTTCACTGTGTCACAACCCATTAGTTTATTTACTCACAGACATGCACTGAGCAGTTACTAGGTGCCAAACACCTTACAGGGGTAATAATATTGACCTCTCTGTGAGGGTTACACTGCACAATTCTCTGGTCCTAGAATCGTTACATGTAAAATGCAACAATTCTAGATGCAAAACTAGAATTTATCCCAGTTTGAATTCCAAAGCTAGTTTCCTTTGCATCTCATCCCACTGCTTCTTAGAACAATTGAATAGAGTCTATAATAAAGGGTAGAGGTCACTGAATACTTAAATAAATACATTCTATATGATGGAAAGAGTGGATTAATGAACATTTTATATAAGACCAACTCCCGCCTGACTTGTTTGTTAGAATTCTTTGAGAGGTGAACTATATAGGGAGATAAAGGGTGACTTTCACAAAAAGCTTTTGTCGTTCCATCCCAAAGCCTATTAATAAAATTGATTCATTATAGAATTGGGCAGAGGTGGGTGGCAAGTGGGAGGGAGTCTATTTTTGCATGGATAGAGAACTGCTTCAGAGACAAGAAAGAGGGTGGAGATAAACGGGTGCTTTTTCCAATGGAGAGCCAGGGTATGGGAAGGGGGACTGAGTTTGGTGTTCTGTAATGCCCAGAACACAAACATTGAGCATCCAGTGTGTGCAGGTCCCAGAGTAACATGGGTTGGGGCACCCAAATAAGCAGGACCCAATTCTTGTCCTAGAGAAGTATAGAAAGAAGAACTCAGTGGCATCTCTATATTAGTAGAGGATAGGAAATTCCTCAAATGAATGAAGTGCAAAGACATTAGAAATAAAACTGGAGAAAATGGCTGGGGAATGGAAAGAGCCCCAGACAGCAATCAGGCTGTAATGCAGCTCTGTCACTGACTCTGTGGGGTAACACTGGGGAAGTCTTTCTGGGTGTCATTTTTCTCTCCTGTACAGTGAAAGAGTTGGACTAGATGACCTGCAAAGTTAGAGTACTCTGGACAGAGGACAATGACTTTAAATAAGAACTGATTATGGAGAGTCTGGCCAAAACGTCCCCTCTGTTTCTGGGCTGTGAGAGGGGACCATTCACTGTCTCTTTCTCTGTCTCATTTGTGAACAGTGACAATGAGGCAGGGAGCCATGAGGTCTGTGATGCTGGGGCTCAGAGCCCAGCCTGGAATTCCTCAGTGGCATTCTCTGCGAATGACTCAGCATCAGAAATAGCTCCCATCTGGATGAGCAATGATATCTATAGCGATCAAGCGATCTCTATATCCACACACACTTTCTCTGTGCAAATATGTGGCTCACTGTATGCTAAATACGAGGTGGCCTGGAGACGTTCCTCCTCTTAAAAGACTATTTGGTATGAAACTCGAGACTGTTTATTTAAAGAAACAAGTTTACAACTATGCACATTGGATAACTGGTAGTAGGTGGCGGGGAAGAGACAATGCGGGTGAAGTGATACTGGGTATGATCTGAGCTTGGCTGGCCACATGGAAGAGGAGCTGAGGTTGATTGCTCCCTGTTTTGTCCCTCTGTGTTTGCCGCAGGTTGGGGTGATAGATACCTCACTCAGGATGCTTGAGTTCCTAGGATGGAATAGGAGGGGGCTGGGGTGCTGAGCATCTATGCAAAAGGCTGTGATTCAGCAGGAAGAACACAGGATTTGGCTATGACTGGAGAACCAGGTTTTAGCCCAGCCTCTTTCTGCTGTTTACCTTGGGCACTTCACCAATGAGCTCATTCTTTAATCAAGAATGTGCCAAACACCTACAGCGTGCATAGGCTACTGAGCCACAGATAAGAAAAAGTAGGTTGAAATTCAGCCTGGCTACCTACCAGCTAGATCTCTTTGGGCAAGTGCTTCCCAACTGAGCTTCAGTTTTCTCATCTGTAAGTGGGGATAAAAAATACCCACCTCAGTTTTTTGAGGGGAGGATGGAGTATAATAATGCACCAGGAAAAAACCTCCTATTACAAACAACTCTGAAGATTCAGTCTAACTTTGTTCTGCCATATTACCAAATTGACTCATCACATTCCAATTTAGGATTATCCTTGACAAGAGGAAGAAATGTCACTATGACCATGCCCATCAGAGCCCTGCAGTGGGAGAGCTCCCTGAACAAGACCCATGGGCATGATCCTGGGTGGCAGTCTTACCTTTGCTTCCTTGCTGAGCCGGAATATGGACCCTTCAGTCACTGAGCAGAGCAGACAGCATGTCAGAGATGTTTACCTTCCTGAGGAAGAGAGAGAATTCTGAGGTAAAAAGAGCTGCTGGAGTTGTCCTCCCAAATGTGCCACTGAAGGCGTGTCCTCACCACTCCCAAGGCTTCCACTCCTCTTTGTTCTAGCAAGGGTCTGAGTAGGATGGACCCCTATCTGGCTTCAAACCCAGTTTCTGCCCCCACCTCACCTCATCTGACAGCAATTTCCCATTTTGTCCATCTTGCTCTTTGCATTATGCCATTGGCCACATTGTTCTTAGGACTTAAACATGTTTTCTGAGCATTGCCAATGGACAGGCTTTATAGTTGGTCATATCTGACTTTCAGTTCTGGGGACATCCACCTATCTGAGCCTCAGTCTCCTCAGCTACAAAATTGGGCTGTTAGTAGTACCAACCTCCTCCTATGCCTCCTAACTTGAAAAAGTGTTATTATTATTATTGTTAAATAAGATTGTGTCTGTGAAGATACTTTTTACACTGCAGCCTCTCAAATTTAAGTTATCTTGTTTGCATTATGCTAGGGGCACCAAACATTCTTCAAGAGGCAAGGGTTGACTCATTTCAGACCTTGCATGGGGCCTATAGAATGGGGCATCTGGTCAGTATTTGTCGAGTATATTACAGGACAAGTTGGTTAGGTTTCCTTATAGGAGATCAGTGAGGTCAAATTTCCATCATTGCTTTATAGGTGAGAAGACAGGATAAAACCCTCTGATCAGGATCACATAGATGTAGGTGCAGAGCTGGGATCTAAACCCAAACCCTATCTCCTCCCACCCTAGCTCCTGGTCTCTGTTGCAGCCCGAGCCTGTCTTAGCTAAGCAATATGGTCAGGCCACAGAAAGGGCCTACAGTGTATACTGACCCCTTGAGCCCTCATAATAGCCGGTTAGTCCCTGACTATTTCCTCATCTTTCCCATAACCATAGTTCCTGCTCATGAGGATCGAGGGGAGCAGGTAGTATTGTCTCATTTACAAAGAGGAGACTGTAGCTCAGAAGAATGAGCAGCCTCCTGGGTCCTGGGGATAGTATGTGGAAAGGCAGGGATTCCAACATAGACAGCTGGCTCTAGGCCATTATGTCATCATCAGTCTTGGAGGCCACCTTGGCTAACAGCAATATGACCCTTCAGTCTCAAGCCTGTGACTATGCTTAACTTTCTCCATGGTATTGTAACTACTCACACCCCAGCTTCCCATCCCATTGCCAGAATAGGAGGTCCTCAAGGCAGGGTCTGGCTGTTCCCTGAGCCTGTCACTTAGCAGAATTTGTGTCTGTTGAATGAGCAAATGACTAAGTGGGTGAATGACTGCCAGGCCATATTCTAACTGCCGATGACACAGCAGTGAAAAGGGCGGGCGTGATTCCTACTCTCAGGGAGCTGACAACATTTGAAATTGAAATTCACAGCTGGATTGGAAACAGGGCACAGTTACTGTTTACTGATGAGCTAGAGAGGGGAATTGAGGAGGGAGGGCGTCTGTGGGGTGGGCGGGGCCTCCTGTTTGCCCAGGGAAAGAGCTTCTCAGTACACATGGCATCTTTCCTGTCCTTGGGCAGAGTCACCTATGGGTAGGGTTAGGTGTCTGACCTTTGAGAAGGCAGGACAAGGAAAAGAGATGGTACAATTGCATGGTTAATATTAACTTAATAGTATGTTGAGTTCCAAACAGCTAGCTATTGCTGGCATGTATTAGATGCATAGGAAACTTTGTGAGTGAATTAATGATGGGAAGAGAGCATGTCAGGATGACTTAGGTCTGGAAGTTTATGGGAACCTAAAGCATTACCTCTCAGGTTGAATGTGACTTTACTTGAATGTACATATTAGGCCCTCACACAGCAGTTACTCTCTGTGTGGGGATGAACCCCTTTTGGTGCATTTGCTGTATTTTCTGGCTCTTCATAACCACTATCTGTAAAATTTTCATTGCCCTGGCAAGGTCAATGTCATAACTCCTTAATAAGGGCTTGATCTTGCACAGTTAGAACCCAGATTTCCTGTCTAAGAGTGAAATGTAAAAAAGCTCACTGTCTAATAGGGACAGTTAAATGCAGTGTGATTCCCACCCTAAGGCAAATTTGCCAAAGGTGCTTCACTTAGCCAGGTGTAACTGGAAGGGCTTTCCCAAGAGGGTCAGTGAGGCCAAGTGGACAGTGGAGTGGGAAATGCATTCCAGGCAGAAGAAACTGCTTCTGCAAAGACATGGAAAGATATTGTCTACCCAGGAGATTGGAGGAATGTGACTTGACTAGAGCCTTGGGGTACAAGATGAGACTGGCAGGCTGTTGGACCTATTTCTTAGGGTGCTAAAGGAGCTAAGGGTGACAGGGAGTCATTGATAAGCTCATTTGTGCTTCAGGAAGACCCCTCTGGGGGATTAAGGGTGTGGGGAGGAGAATTGAATTTGCTAGGCCATGAACAGGAAAGAGTTCAGGACCTGAGGGTAGCAAAGATGGGAGGAATAGGAAAGTGGACATCAGTGCTTGATGAGGTAACAAGTTGAGGAAGAAGGGGACTCATCTCCAGTGACACAGGAAAGACTGTGGGAATCAGCTCTGATTGGCTGACCCATCCTGGGGAGTTGGAGGTCCTGTCCAGCTTCCAAGAGAATCACTGTGGCAGGTCCCTGGCCCAGCCCTAGCCCAGTCTCTGCACCTGACTGGTTCCAAATGGTGTCCTAGCAACCACACTGCTCTCACCTTGGCAACATGAGCCTCTGCACTCACCTCCTCTGATTGGATGGGAAGGGAAGGTGGAACTGGAGTGCTTTCTGACTACTATACCTGTCCAGAGTACTGATCAGGGGAGAGTGTTGGGCCTAGATTTTGGGAGGATTCTAGCCTAGGGGAGGGGGGGAAGCTCAGCTCCCACCACATGGTTGATGCTTTGTCTGAGGGACCTTGAACAAGCCTCTCCCTCTACATGGTCCTCAGTTATCCTTCTTTATCATAAAAAGTTTGGAAAATACCATGTCTAGAGTTGATCGTTGTCTTTATTTCACATTATAAATTGGATGCTCTCTCCCTGACAGTTTTCAGTGTTTGATTACAGGGATTTAAATCCTGGTTAACTTGGACAAGTCTTTTCACCCAAGAGCAGATTTGTTTCTCTGTAAAATGGATATAACTCATGCTGTCTTACCTAAAGGATTATGAGAGCCAATTAAAATGATTTAAACTAAAGCAGTTTATGAATAGCAAAGTGCTATACAAATGTTATCTATTCCATTGAATCAGACAAGCTATTCTCAATAACAACTTTTTGAACTATCACTGCTATCATCAGCAAAAAAATGTTTATCAAACAGTTAGGATGCATCAAGCATTCAGATGACTGTTTTCCTAAGATCATCTCAGTTTATCTTCACAACAATGATACAAGTGACTTGTCATTTTTATTTCCATTTTACAGATAAACAAAATAGAGGACTCATATGAAGAAGTGTAGAAAGTGCATGGTCAGGCTCCCTGGCTTCAGAATCTAAATTTAAAATTTAATGAAGGATCTATCTTAGGAGCTTTCCTTTCTAACTTGAGATTTTCCTCTTGCCTGAAGTCAGGATCTGAGTGTTCGGTGGGCAGGGAAGCAACACGAACATTTAACAAGTATCTCTTAATATGCCAAGAATCTACCATTTCCCTGGATTTAATGTGCATGCAAGGTGCTTAAAGTCTTGTTACGATGCATATTCTGACCCAGCAGGTTTGGGAGGCAGCTGAGACTCAGCATTTCTAACATGTGCTCAGGTAATGATGATGAGGGTTAGTGAACCGTGCTTCAAGGTGCTAGGTGGGAAAGGATGTCTGACATTGTCTTATTGAATCATAGGAAGTTGGCTTTCTTAGCCCTGGGTCCACAGATGGGGAAACTGAGGCCTGAGAGATGGTACCCCTTATTCTCAGCACCCCCACAACCCAAGGGATAGGGCTGAGTGCAGGCTGCTTTGACATCACCCAGTGCCTGAGGGTACAACCCCATCTTGCCTCCTCACTGTGCTGCTCCTGCTTGCAGCTCTGTCTCCACAGGTGGACCGATGGTGGCGCAGAGGTTCTTCCTAGGAACTAATTCTTGTTTACAACTCATCTCTCATGAGCAGACTGGCTTGTGATTCTGGCTGTGACCCAGGGGATGTCCCTCACTTTGACTTACCCCACTTGCCTCACCTTCCTCCTAACTCCCTTTCTTTATTTATAATTTTGCTATTTTATTCATCATAGATTTTTAACATTCATTTTATTTAAAATATTTTCATAAACTATACCTTGGTGGCTCAGGTCTTAAGCACTTCTTAAATCTTGCCCCTGGCAGTACATCCTGTATCCCTGGCCTTATCCCGGCCCAAGGTGGCCTCTGTCTTCTCTCTCCCACTCCAGCCTCATGGCATTAGGATGCTGTCTGCAAGCCACTGCGGTAGCCATCAGCAGCAGCAGCTGATGTATTTAGTTCCCAGCATGTGAACCCGGCAGACACATTGCTTGGCCTGGCCTTTGGCTGACTTGCTGTAGAGATGTAGTAGAGCCTGTGGGCCTGAGGGCAGAGCCAGAGTGCCCCACTCTGACATGAGCCCACCCACCCTTGGCTGCATGACCTAAGGAAGTGACTTCACCATGATTTGGATTGCTTCACTCCTCTGCCTCACAAATAGAGTTCACATGGCTTTCAAGGCCTTTTCTGACCTGCCCCATAACCTTTGTGCTCATGTCATCCACTACACTTCCTTCTGCCCTCTTGGTTTCTATCCTGCCCCACCCTGACTGGCATTTTCCTGGCCTGGGACATCTGTACTTTGTGCTCCTTCTGGCTGAATACTTGTCCTGTAGCTAGCCTTTTCTCCCAATTGAGATGTCAAATTTAGTGCCTCTCCCTTAATTCTTGCCTTACAGAGGTTAAAAGTCTATCTTGAAACAATCTTCAACCTCTCTGGACATCCCTTCCCCATTTTATTTCTCTCCTAGTATTTATAGGATCTGATGAAGTTACTTTATATGTTTACTTTTTTTTTCTATCTCCGTACTAGAATTTAAACTATCTCTGTTTGTCTTATCTTCATCGTCTCTCCAGCTCCTAAAACATGTAGCATTCCATTGTAGGGGGGTCAGGGAGTCTTAATGACTCAGTAAGCCATTCCTGAGGCTTCTATTTCCACATGTGGAAAATGAGATGATAACTGTTATCACACAAGGTTATCAGTAGAATTGAGGGCATGTTTGCACATATTCTTGCACTAAACAAAATGACCCAGTATCATCTAGTAATATTATTCCCATTTTACAGGTGATGAACTTGAAGCTAAGAGAAATGATGGGATTTGCCTAGTATCACTGAGCCAGGAAGTGCCAGGCCTGGGGCGCTTTCCTGTGAAGAAGTGCTTGGCTCCGAGCCTCTGAGTAGGCGTTCAGCATGGAAAGCTGGGGCTGAGCTCCTCTTGCCATCTGCTGCTTGAACTGCAAGACCCTACTTGCTTGCCTGGCTGTCACAGCTTCCCAACAAGTCAGAGACATGAATTCTAATGGCTGGTTTTTGTGGAACACAAAGACCTCCTCTTGCAAATGTAGAGATACATTTTCTCCGCATTGGCAATTACCACGCTGCCCGTCTGGGGAATGGTTTTCATCTTCCAGGCACTTTACCCAGATTAACTTCTGAACCCTGTGAAGCAATGGTTGTTGCAGACTGAGTGGGTGGCAGGGGAAGTGTGGTGGTGGTGTCTTTTGTCACAAGAGAACCTGGGCTTTGAGGGGCTTTAGTGTCTCAAGATGACACCTCGAGATGTAAGATCTATTTCCCTAAAGAGTGGTTTCTCCACTGTCCTAAATACTTTGACTTTCTAGAAGATTCAAGGTTTCTGCTATTTCCTGTCCTATTTGTTCACTGATTCAGCAATGTATTATTCCACAAATATTTGCAGAGAGTATCCTAAGCATTCTCTTTGACACTAAGGATTCAACAATGGAACAAAATATATACTGTTCCTGCTTTCCTACAGATACTGGATCAGCAGGAGAGATGGATGAGAGTTCTGCCTGGCTCTGCCGCCATGGAGAAGTCCCTTCCCTCTCTGGACCTTTGCTCTTTATGTTAGTCTTTATTCCTAATCTTCCTGCTTAAAAGCCCCTCATCGCTTACAGAGCAGGGTAGGCATCTCTGACCTGAGGCTCAAAATCCCTTGAGTTGGGCTCCAGTTGATACTCTTCAGCATATTTTTCCTGCTTTCCCACCCTGGGTGGGGCTCATTTCATTCAGCAGCATTCATAGGTACCAGGACTGAGTGCTTCATCAGCTTTAACTTGTTCAGTCCTCACAGAAACTGCTTGAAATGAGGATTTGTATTTTCATCACCTGTTTTAAGGATGAGGATATCGTGACACACAGAGGTGAAGGACTTCCCTAAATCTACTCAGCTACTCAATGGCAGGACTGGGGTTTGCACTGAAGGAGCCTGGCTCCTGGACGGTGCACCCCATGTTTTTCTTGTTGCCTTTTGGATTGCTTGTGCACCTCACTATGTCTCTCATTTCCCAGGTACAACTCAACATCCATTGCACAATCTCATGAAGCCTTTGTCAGTCCTCTGAGCCCTGGGGGCTGCATAACTCCTTAGCTGATGATTTTTTTTAAATTGAATTCTTTATTGGTACAATTTATATACATCTCACAATCACACATAACACTGGGGAATTTGTACCAATATATGACACAAGTTAATTCTCATTTTTACCCATATTCCTACCCATCCACACCTCCCCAGCCCCTATATACATGCTCTTTTATTTTCTTTCAGAATCATTTATTCCTTCCCCTCATTCCCATACCAAATTACAGCTGATGATTTTTACATTCCTTCCCCAGGGGAGCCCTCCTTATGGGGTGCTGTGGTTCTTATTTATGTATTTCCTCTCAACTGAATGCTGAGTACCTCAAGCTGGAGTGGGGATGGGGGGTCTGTGTCTCGCCCTCCCTGCTTCCTCTGTGCCCAGCTTCTCATGTCATCCATTTTCCATGCAATAACACAGGCAGAGTTTTAAAAATCAAAGCTTGGTTTTGTCTCTTGCTTTTTAATCCCAAATGTTGAGCATGGCTCAGAAGGCTCCAAAAGATCTAATCCTCCTCCTTCTTGCCCTTTACCTATGGCCACTCCCATTTGCTCTCTTGGCTCCATCCACACTGGCTTTCCCCATCAATCTGTCCTCACTTTAGGGCCTCTGCCAGGGCTAATTCCTCTGTCTAGAATGTGCATCATTACACCTTTGACTTCTTGTTATTCAGACCTCTGCTCCATGTCACCATTTCAGAAAGGACTCCCTTGCTTGTCTGTCTGTTTATATGTCTTCATATTTACTCTTTAATTGTTATTAATGATGGTATATACTTTGAGTGTGTGAGCTTTAAGAGAGCAGGTGTCAGAGGTGTCTTGTTCTGCTATGTCATCAGTGCCTGGAATAGTGCCTGGCAGAGAACAGTCACTCAATGAATAACTGTCTTGAAGGAAGGGTTGAGACTCACTAAGTCCCTTTGGGACTCTATTGCAATTCAACTGGGCCTCGGTAATATAATACATCTAAATTGATCTCATCCCAGGCTAATAGCTGGGATAATTTCATAAGCTGAAGTTCACTATTTTTATCACCTTCCTTTGTCTTGCCTGCCATGATACTGTAGAAGTAAAGCAATTGCATTGGTCATTCTCTCCTGAGTTCCCTTCACTGAGATGCTGAAGGAGGCTCCTTCCTTGCCTGTGTTCTCATTTGTGCCTCTGAGACTTAGGGAAACTTGTGAACCACTTTCTCCCTCATTCTGTAGCCAGGGGCTTCCCTGAAAGTGAAAACATTGATATGTGTAGTTAGAACTCCAGAGCCTGATTGGTGTACATATACCCGTCACAGCTGTCACATTTAATCAGTAACTGGAGAGACTTTTTTTCCTCCAAAATAGCAAGAGAGCTCAGAGTCCTACCAGGGCCTGGCCCAAACACTGCTGTTCTAAAATATCAAAGAAGATATAGGCTGTAGCTCAGAGGGATTTGGGGCCAAATTCAGGGTAAATGGGAAAAAGAAAGCTTGACATGAATCTAGTTAAGGCAAACAGGACTAAAAAACTCCACAGAAATTATATATAGGTGTCTGACTGCAGAGCCTTTAGCTGATGAGAACCAAGAGGTCAGCCAGGAGATTAGTAGATAGGCAGAAAGTAGGGGCCATTACCTGTACTTTGATTAGCTTTGAAAGTGTGTGGAGGAGAAATTTGTCAAGGGATCTCAAGCCAACAGTTGTATGTGGCCATTTTCTTGAGAACCAAGCAGACACTTCTTGTCCTCCTTCCCCCTCCCGTTACCACTTTGATTTGGAGAAGGACGTAACATCCCATGTAGTATATGGGCCAAAGAACTCCAAAGCTGAATCTCCTAGGCAAATACTGAACTGTAAAGAACTGCAGATCATGAATTTGAAGATCTCAGCTTTGGCCTTAGTGGTGTGGAACTTTGGGTAAAAAGTTCCTATTCCTGACTCTTGTCTTTTTCATCTGTAAAATGTGGCTTGATGATTTCCAAATCAGTGATTTCCATAATTTCAAGCCTTCTTTATGTATGAATTGATGCTTCAGGTAACATTGGAAGGAAAACTTTTTCCTTCTGGGGCTCGATTTGTCATTTGGTCTGCTTTTCAAATAGTTGCTGGCCTATAGCTCCAGTGTGGGTAGTGGAATGAAATAATTCTGGCTTGGTTAAACCTGGGTATTGATATTCCTTCTGTCTTTTGTTTGGTTTTGTTTTCTGGAAGTTTTTTCTAATGCCTGTGGCTAATCAGCAATGTGGCCTATCTCATAAATATTTCTGCCAAGGACAGGAATGTCCAGAACAGATGGAGGAAGAGGACAGGGGAAGATTTGAGTCAGTGACTTCCAAGGTGGTGAAGCATGTGAATGGCAACAGCTGTGACTGGTGTTCAAGTCCATTGGCATTAAGTCATACAGTATGTTGGGTTTACTTCAAAGTAAGTCAGTGTGTACATCTGCTGCCACAAGGATGTGGAGGTACCTGCTGAGAGAGAGCAGGTAGAGAGGAATCAAGATTAGCTCACTGCTGCAGCCGGATAATGAGGACATGATGTTTATGATACTGTTGTTTCTATTTTTCAAAATATGTTTGAAACATTTCATTATAAAAAGCCCTTTGAAGGCTGGCTTCACAATCCCCATCCTGAGAACCTTCTGGCACGGTGACATCACCTGGTGCCTGTGATTTCACACCTCTAGGCCTTTACACATAGCTCCATCTGTCTCTGAGGTCCTCCTCCTCTTTCCCCCACAGTCCAACACTCCTGCCTCTGAAATGGCACAGTCTTGTTTACCAGTCTGGACACATATCACACCAGATTGCAATCCCGTGCTTTCTATTTTCTTTCTTTGGGACACTTCCCCAGCCCTTCATTGCATAGCCAGCGCTTGGCATGTAATATGTCTGCAGCATGTGTTTGCAGAAGGAATGCTAACATTAATGGTAGCATTTTTTTGAGCATTTACTATGTGCTCATTTACTATGACACAAAGCTCATTGCAGAGCTATCTCATTGTAACCTCACCCCAAGTGGTTACTATTAATTTTATCATTCCCCTTGTATAGATGAAGACAGTGTGGGGGAGTAGTTGAACAAGGTCATATACTTGTAAGTCACGGGACTGAGACGGACTCAGAATGGATACCACTCTGCTCTTAAGAGACTTTTTGACTTCGTGAATGTTATACAATACTCCCCCAGAGTTAAAGAGCTTGAGTTTTAGGGTTGCAAATAGCCCAGTGACCTTGGGTGAATCAACTCTGCTCCCTAGGCTGGGTCTCCCGGCCAGAGTTTCAGTTACAGGATCACGTGATCCGAGGGCCCTCCCAGCTAGCTTCAGCTCAGAAACGGTTTCTCTTTCTCCTTCGGTTTCTTGCCGCGGAGCTGGCTTCCCTGGCTGGGAACCTCCCAGCTTCGCAGATTCCCTCAACCTCTTTCTTTACTAATTGCGGTCTCCTAGAGCTAAGGCGCGTTCACAATCATCTGCCCCGGTCGCCTCCTACCCCCTTTCTTCTGTGCGGGCTGAGATTTCTCCGGAGGTGGGGGTGGAACCCTGGGCAAGAGGGAGGGGGAGCGTGTAGCTGCCCGCTCGTCCCCGTGGCTTCCCCGAGGCTTTTCGGCCCCTTCCCCCCCCCCCCCCGCGGAAACTCAGCCTCACACTTTCTAGGTATGTTCCGGGGACAACCAGAGTCGGTATTTGCAGCTGCCAGCCGCGGGCATCTGGGTTAGTCTCTTCCAAGTCCATGATCTTGAGCTGGGGGCGGGGGCTCTGGAGGAGGAGAGAGGACAGAGTACTCCCCCCTCCCTGCCAGACTAGGCCCAGCGCGCCCAGCAGGAGCCGGACTCTTCAGTTGACCGCCTCTTTCCACCCTCTTTCCGGACTCCCGGCTGCGACCCGCCATTGCACTGCCAGGCCTCGGCGTACTGCAGACCCGAGGCAGAGACGCGCGGCTGTGACTAGGCCCCCTCTCCAGCTCTCCCGCCTCGCCGCTCCGGGAGAAGCCGAAATCCCCCAATCGAGGCAGCCACCCCACCGCCAAGGAACCTCGGAGGCTCGGCCTCCCGGCTTTGTTATGCTCGCCGGGACCCAGGAGGCAGGCGGGAGCTGTCCGCCACCACGGTGCTGACGCGGGGAGAGCAGCTCGCAGGGGCAAGGGACTGTCCTCGGCGGCTGCTGTGCAGAGCCGGAGCCGAGAGGAGAGGAGACCGCCAGGTGGCCGCTGTCCGCCTGTACTGAGCCAACCCCGAGAGAGGACCCACCGGGTGTGGGAGCTGTCCCTGAGCTGGTGCTGAAGGGAGAAGGCGCTCACAGAGCGCTCGTCCTCGCTTCGCCCTGGAAGAGCCGGCAGCGTCTGAGAGCTGCCTAGAGAGGGAGAGCCCGGAGGAAGCCGCCTCCAGGAGCTCCGTGGCGCCGGGCCTGTGGCTGGGGTCTCCAGCGAGCCTGCTCCAGCGAGGAGGTGGCGGCTCAGAAGCACAGAGCGAACGCGCGTTCTACGAACCTGTTGGAGGCTGCAGCTCTTCCGCGGTGGAACAGGGCGCCCAGGACCGAGATTCTGGCGTGCCTCCCTCCCCCTCTTGCTTGACTCCTCCGCCGAGGCGCTCCCTCCTGCTGGGGTTAGCACACGTGCACACGGAGGCACGGAGCCCCTCTTTTGACAGCCTGGAGTATCAGCTGAGCTGCCGGGCACAGAGCCGAGAGGCTCCCCCAAGGGCAGACCCGATCCCAGGGAGACCCGAGCTTCCTGAGAAAAGAGGCGGGGGCTGGCAGCGGGGACGAGAGAGGGCGCAGCAGAGGTGGCTGTGGAAACAAGAGGGAGACTGGGGAGTCCCCCTACAGACGGTTCTGCCTTGAAGTTTGGGGACTTTGGGGTCTGTCACTAGGGCATCCTGCCTGGAAGTCCCGCACCCTCTTTCTCCATTCCTGTGAACAATAAATGTAGGCTTTACATCTAACGTTTGGTTGCAGATCCGCTCACTGGTCTCAATGACTCTTGTAACTCCTTCCTTTCTGTCATCCATGGTGCCCCCCCCCCCATCCTTCCAAAGTACCAGAAGCCCCTTGCAGCTGTGCTCGCCAGCACACATGATCACTCATTTGGGACAGGCTCACTCCAGTACCTTAGGACCTGTTGTTTTTTCTGTATACTTCTTCTCTACTTATGCTTTGTCCACAAGTCAAAGTGCTTTTGTTTTCAGTGAAAATCTGACTTGTACAGTAATATCTCTAGGTTCTCCCAGCCTTTACATTCATCTTCTAGACTTCCTATCACATTGTGCCTTAATTAGTCACATACCTGTGTCTTCAGCTGCCAGGCTCATGAAAATGGGTTCTTCCATATTTTATTTTTTTCTGTGTCCATCTCCAAGCATGGTGATGAACACACAACAGATTATATCTGCTGAATGAATAAACGCACACATACAAAGCAGAACTCAAGGGAACTTCCTTTTTCTCTATCAAGTTGCTCATTAGATTTCCATATTTTTATCAGCCTGCAAGGCACCCCAGGGCAGCATGCTTGTCTTATCACCAATAACTCTTCTCTGAGTCAGAAATTCCCCATATGGGCTGGGGATTTAGCTTAGTGGTGCCTGCCTCCCTCATAAGTGGGTCATGGGTTCAATCTCTGGTATGAGAAAAAGAAATTAGTTGCTATTTTCTCTGCTTGAGAATCTCATCATCTTGATTCACTTAGCTGAGTCCTTTTTGCCATTTGGATTTTAACTCTGTTGCCACCCCTACCAAGAGGCCTTCTCTCATCACCTAACTAGTCCTCTCTTCTCCATTGCCCTGTAGCACTAATTTATTTTTTGGTGCTTATTACTCTTTGAGATCATTTTACACTCACCTCTCAGTATCTGTGGAGAACTGTTCCCAGGATCCCCCAGTGATGCCCCAGTCAGAGGATGTACAAGTCCTTTATGTAAGATGGCATGGTGTTTGCATAGACTCTACCTGCACCCTCTCAAATACTTTAACTCTTTTTTTTTTTGAGACAGGGTCTCACTTTGTAGTTCAGGCTGGCTCTGAGCTCACTGTGGAGCCCAGGCAAGCCTTGAACTCAGCAATCCTCCTGTCTCTGCCTCCCAAGTGCTGGGATTACAGGTGTAAGCCACCACGCCCGGCTCTCTCAAATACTTTAAATTATGTCCAGATTATTTATAATACCTAATCTAATGTAAATGCTATATAAATAGCTGTTATGCTGGATTGCTTAGGAGATAATGGCAAAGAAAAATGTTTTCAGTGCAAATATAAATTTTCCCCAAATATTTTCAATCCAAAGCTGGTTGAATCGCTTCTTGGCCTTTTGGCTAAGATCAAGTGCAAAGCTGGTTGAATCTGAGAATGTGAAACCTGCATACACATAGTGCTTACTGTGTTTACTTGTAAATTTATTTATCTTTAGTTTTTCCGCAGTTAGAACTGAAACCACACTGGGGCAAGAATCACGCCTGTCCTGCCACTACAGGGTTGATTAGCATTCTGAGTGGAATTGCTGTTGCAGCAATGTGCCCATAGTATTTTTCTCTTTCCAATAGCATGAACTATTGTTGTATAGATTGTGGAATCATCTATGAGGTATAAATTAACTGAGAATACTTAAGGAAATAGGAGCATATGAATAGGGAAAGAGAGGAAGGGGAGGATCTTAGGATATTTTGTGCTGCTATAGTTAATACCATGGTTCTGGGACTGGTAAGTCCAAAACAGAAGGCCTTCTTGCTGTATCTCATAGTGGAAGGTGGACAGGGAGGACAGGAAACTTCTAGCCACAGTTGACTTATAACCATCATTAATCCATTCATTCTTTTGTAAAGATGAAGCTCGCATAACCTAAACATCTCTCATAAAGCTCCCACTCCATACCTACACTATTCCATTGGGAAGTAAGGAGCAAACATTCAACTCATAATAGGAGAGATCACAGACACACAACTGTGGAGTTGTAAGCCTGAAAAGAGCCCCTTTTCATCCTGGATGACAGAACCATAACAGCAACTTCACATGATCCAAAGCGTTTCACATTCACAGATTCATTTGCAACCTTATTTGATAGGCATTATTTGGACCATTTTATATCTGGGACAGTTGAGGCCTGAAAGGCAGACTGAGAGATGGCCAAGGTCAAACAGCTTGAAAGTGGCAACACTACTACTATCAGGCATGCTGGGGATCTAGAATTAAGACATAGTTTTTGACATCTAGGATTTTACATTAGCAGGAAACACAAATGATGGATTATAGTACACTTTAAGAAATGCTGAGAGGGGCCGGAGGGTTAGCTCAGTGGTTCCGGCGCCTGCCTCGCAAGTACAAGGTCCTGAGTTTGATCCCCAGTGACCACATACAATATTGGGCATGGAGACTCATGCCCACCAGCAATCAATACCACATACCACAGTGCCAGGCGTGGTGGCTCACGCCTGTAATCCCAGCACTTGGGAGGCAGAGACAGGAGGATTGCTGCGTTTGAGGCTTGCCTGGGCTACATATTGAGCTCAGAGCCAGCCTGAACTAAAAAGTGAGACCCTGTCTAAAAAAAAAAAAAAAAAAAAAAAGAAATACTGAGAGAAGATTCTCAACCTGGAGAGTAGGTAAGGTGGGATAGTCTATTAAAATTAGAATAAAATGAAATTCTTTGCAATACTAATTGCAATTTGCTGAGTGCTTTCTAGATGCTAAGTACTATACTAAACATTTTGTATACTTTATCTCATCTAGTCATTCCTACTTATTTTAACCCCTATAATAGTTTACCAAAGAAACACAGTCTTTGAGAAGTTAGATGGCATGACCAAGGTCATGAAACTCATAATGGTTAAGCTATGACTTAAACTGAGTTTGTTTGCTTTAAAGCCTGAGCTCATAACCATGATGAGCTTCTGAATCTGAACTTTTAGTGAGGAGGGATGGACCTAGGATATTAAGATGATTCTCAAGTTTTTCTGATAGATCTTCGCCCTAACTGAGAAACACTCCTGCAGAGAGTGCTGCCAGACAAAGGGAGGGAGGGCTAAACACTACCTGTGGGGGGAGGAGTTACAAAAGCTGACACTGAACCTTGAAGGATTAAGTGGAGATTTAAAGTAGACAAGAGGGAGACAGTATTTCAGAGAGAGGGAACAGAATATTCAAGGGCCTTGGTGTATGAAAATGAAGGGACTATTAGAGGTTTGATATCATGGCATATAAGACTGATATGAGGGTAGGGATGGGAAATTAGGCTGGAATTGTTTTGGATTTTGCTATTATGCCTTTATCTCTCAGGCAACAGAGAGCCATAGAAAGGTAAGAGCTCTGCTTTAACAACTTGATTATCTCCACAGTAACAATGTTGCATAAGTCCTTTAAACTTTGCAAAGTGTTTTCTACTGACATTGGAAATATCACTCTGGAGCGATCTGGAGCAATGTGAGTCTGAAGCTCCAAGAGGGCTCCATGCCTATAGACTTATTCTTGTTGTCTCCTAAAACCTGGGAGGAAGCCTGGACCAACGAGTGTTCAGCAAGTATTTGCTGAGGAAGAAGAAAATGGATGCCATGAGTCTAGTGCAGAGGGAGCTATAATAATTCAAGTAAGAGAAGACATGAGAAGCATCACTTAAAAGAGAGGTGCATGACTTTTTGTACTGCTGACTCAGGAACCTCTGAGAGCCTTTGGAAGCTGGAATTTAGCTTTCTAAAATGATTGCTGAATAATTGTAATCATATCCCTCTCTCATATATAGAAAAGCTTATTGAAATCTCGGTAGCCAATATCCCACTAAACTAGTACTCCTCTGTTGTAGACACTGTATGACTTTTGTCTTCTGGATCTTGGGCCTGATGGTCTCCATTATCTGATAGCCACATTATGTACTATCATTTTCTTTCCTGTGTTTTAATGGCTGATCACTACGCTAGTCAGACTGAATCTTGGCTCAGAAATTAATATTCACCTTGTCCCCTCTGCCCCTCTGGCAAATCTACGTGGTCCCTGATAACAGCTAATTCACAGAGGGCTGCCTTTTGTCTGAGCTGTTTGCTTTGCAACAGCCACATTTGCTTTTCATTCCTTAAGTCCATATCTCTGTTCTGGACTCTGGGTCACAACTACTTGCAAGGACGACTATTCTCACTATTAAAGCCTGGATATGAATGTCTTCTTTATCAAGCAGATTGACTTGAAATCCTTCAAAATAGCTTTTTGTTCCAAGTTACACTGTATGATGTTTTATCTTTGATAAAACTTGCTGCTTTTTGAAACAGCTTGCTATTGTTTGTTTATTTTGCATTTCTTTTACTAGAATGTAATCTCTATGAGAGCAAGGATCGTGACTGTTGTGTTTTTCTCTGAACTTACTGCTTTAGTCTGTTGAGAGTGGCTATCATATCTGAAATCAGGTAATTTGTAAAAGAATGGATTTTTTTCTCAAGTTCTGAAGGCAAGGAAGTCTAAGATCAACCATCTGGCATTCATTGCTGGCCTTATTGTTTTCACATGGCAAAGTGGAGGGAAAAGGGGGAACAACTACTGTATCCTCATACAGCAGAAAAACAGAAGAGAGTGAACCATACCAATAGCCCCTTCCTACAGTGGTCAGGGTGGAGGCCTCATGACCTAAGCACCACCCCAGTCTCTCAGCACAGCTGGACCAGGGATGGTTTCTACTGCATTCAGACCACAGCACCCTCAGTGCTGGACCAAGTGACTCCACGTATTTGTTGAACTGGGGGAAATGATGCCCTTTCTTCTCTCTTTTCATATGAAAGAGCTTAGTGTCAGTGCACTACACAGCATCTCAAAAACTAAAATTGTGACATAGTGAGTAGTTAGGTAGATGATTTACAACATCATCCATTTCGCACCTGACTTATTTTCCTATTTTTTTTATCGATGTTCTTAATCCCTGTTGTCATAATTCTGGCAAGTCAATTTATATTACTTTTTGGAGAAAATAGGAAGAAAACTGGTAACTCTTGAGCACATATTATATCTCATCCAATCCTTGAAACAGTCATTTAAAGGGAAGTGTTTTCACCTCTAATTTATACATGAAAAAGAAGGACCCAGAGACAAGTAGAGTAGGTCTCACAAAAGCAGACTGCATGATTAGTTGCATGAAGTCAGTTCACATCCGTGTCAGGATGGGCTGTAGAATTCTTGCCATAATCAACTGAGGGTTTTATAGTCAGGTTAAAATGTGGGCTTTGGGGAATAGAATCAAGTTCTAGGCTTAGTGTTATTGCTCACTAACTTTTTGACATTAGGCAAGCCTCATGGCACTAACTCTGGATGTGTAAAATGAAGATAAAATTGAACTTTCTTGTAAGGATTATTGAAAGGACTGAGGGATAACATGCCTGTAAAGTGCTTAAGCATGAGAAGAGTTCAGTAAATATTGGCCATTTTATTGCTTTTTTTTTGTTGTTGTTATATAGCAATTCACTTTGCTCTTTCAAGATGTTGTTGAGGAGTTGCATTAAGAGATGATAGATCATTAATATAGAGATTCACGGTTGTATGTAAAATTCCTCAAACAAGAACTTTGGAGATTGATCTTCTGATGAAAGAACACCAGTTGCACAGGAAATAGTACTGAGAATCAACAAATGTAATCAAATCAAATAAAGGAGACTCTGCACATTAAAGAAAACAACCAACAGAGTAAAGAGATAACCTACAAAATGGCAAAAAATTTTTGCTAGCTATTCTTCAAACTGAGCACTATTATCTAGAACATATAAAGAAGTAAAAGAATTAGAATCCTTCTAAGGACCTAATCAAAAACTGGTCAAGTGAAATGGGTATGTCAGAGAAGTGTTACAAATGACTAATAAATACACAAAGAAATGCTCAATATCACTGGTCCCTAGAGAAACACACATGAAAGCAACACTGAGATTCCATTTTACCCCAGAAAGAATGGCCATTAGTAAGAAATCAAATAATACCAAATGCTGGTGAAGCTGCAGAGGAAAAGGAACCCCTCTACACTGTTGGTAGGAACGTAAACTAGTATAACCATGATGTAAATCAGTATGGAGAGTGCTCAAAAATCTGAAAATAGAAATTCTGTTTGATCAAGCTATTCCTTTTCTAGCTATCTTTCTGAAAAAATTAAAGACATCACATTACAGTGATGCGTGAATACCCATGTATAGAAGCACAATCCATAATAGCTAAATCTTAGAAGTAGCCTAGCCTGCATGTCCATCAATGGTTGAATGGGTAAAGAAAATGTGATATTTACACACAATGGAATACTATTCTTCCATAAAGATAGATAAATTTCAGTCATTTGTATGAAGATGGATGCATCTTGAAACCATAACGTTAAATGAAATAAACCAGATACATATGTATATCATATGATTTCTTTTATATGAGAAACCCAAGTTGTAAATAAAGAGCAAAATAGAAAATAGATAATAGGAAGTAGGGAGATAGATCTTTCTTATATTGGAGGGAATCAAGAGATAGGGAGGAGGAAGGAGAGGAGAAAAGGATTTTTTTTAAAAGAACAAACATGTTCCAACATGTCTCTGTTTCCCTGTACAGAGAAAAAGACCAGCCTCAGAGAAAAATGACCTGGCCAATGTCATAGAGCTTATATTCAAGCCCAAATTCATCTGACTCTCAATCTTTGGTATAATTCCAGTCATGAAAGAACTTGGTCCTTTTCTCTGGATTCTGAAATCCCAGCCCCTCCCCACTCCTTGTCTCCCACAAGGATAGAGAAAATCCAAAGATTATCCCTAAAACTCATTTGAGGTCAATAATCACATCCAATTACTTCACTACTAAGCAGCTTATTGCAGCAGTGGACAAGAGATTAAGATGGCCAGGATCTGAAGCTTCTCTAGGCCCTGCCAGACTGGAAATAGGGGGGTATCCTAATGTCTGGGTGTAAGGTAAAGTACTGCAGAAAAAGTGGCAATAGGGAGATCCTGGCTCACTGTTTAAGGATGGTATCTCTGAAGTCAGCAAAACGATAGTACTCTTGGATGACCAGGAGGTGAAGACCTTATGAACATTTTTCTAGTTTAATCTTTCTAGAGAGGAAGTACTCCTGGTGCCTCAGTTTCTTTCTCTGTGAAATGGAGAGCAAAAAATTTTCATTGCAAAGTCCTTCAATAATATGTGTGTGCACACACATGCACATGTGTGGGTGTGTAGCAGCATGTTAGTGCACTGTTTTCATCTGAGTGTTAGCTGAAGCCACAGAGATTGGAAGAAAATAGAGACACCAATCATTCTCATGCAAAGTGATGTGACAGCCCACCTATGAAAGGTACACTGAATGATTTTGAATAAGTTTGTGTGGTTCTGAGACCATGAAAACTTGAATTTAGAGAGAGGAAAGGGCATTTCTTTGGCATTAGTGGGGTTCTAGGTATTGCCTCACCCGTTATACCTTTGTCATGAGGAAGGAAGAACTCTTCAAAAGTGAGAGACCCTAGAGAGTCTCATTGAATCTTCTGACCCTGGTGAACATTTAGATTGGTCTCCACTGTATCTGGCAAAGCCTGAAAGCAAGAGAGTGTTGTTAACTGGCAGTATTTACTATGTCAACAAATATTTATGGAGCACCTACTATATCCCACCAACAGTTCCAGATCCTTGGAAATGATCGATGTGCAAAAAGGACAAAGAACTCTAACTTTGGGTGGCTCACATTTGCAAGAGGAGGGGGATATATGTAAGATATTTATTGAGATAATTATTATGGAAAAATAAAAACAGATGGTGTTAGGAGAACTAAGGGATGTTGATTTTTTCCTGGAGGGGTCAGAGAAGATCTTAATTATAACATAGTATTGAATAGAAATTTGAAGAGCTAGGGAAGGAACCAAATTAGTTATATAATGGTACAAAGGGCCATGAGGTGGCCTGCATGCTCAGGTACTCTGAAGAGGCCAGTGAGACTGTGTGAATGAGGAGAAAGTTGGAGAGGAGGCTAGAGAATCTGAGAGGAGAATGACAATGGTGGGAACATTGAGTTCCAGTAGATGTTCAATAAGTACTGAACAAAGAAAGACAACAGAAGGAAAGAAGGCAGCAAAGCACCTGGATTCTCCTTGGAGTTGGTTTGGATACAACCAGGTAATTTGTCCAGTGGGACACAAGAGTGTTGTCGTGGGCCTGATGATAGGCCAGATCATCTTCTAGAGTCACTGGTGATAGAATTCAAGGTTCCCAGAGCCAAGGGAGACATGAAACAGGCTGTCTTATTCAGCACATTTCTATACTGACAGAGGGACCAAGAATTTGGGCTTAGTTAGTGATGTGACATTTGGGAGCAACTGTAAGTTTGATTTTCCAGAGACTCATTCCTAGGAAGTGAGTGACGATGTCAAGAATTTTGGAGTTCAAGTCTCATCTTAGTCACTTACCATTTAGAGGTTTTTGACCTGAAGCACTCAGCTCATGGATCTGGACATTAGAGTTCTAATATCTGCCTCTCAGAAATGATGTGAGGTTCCCAGGTAATGGTTAGAAAGGAACTTGATAAACCATAAAAATGTATGCATGAAAACTTACGTCCACACAGAAACCTATGCACAGAGGTTTACAGCAGCTTTATACATAATTTTTCAAAACTTGAAAGCAGTTAAAATGTCCTTCACTATATGAATGAATAAACAAACTGTGGTGCACTCAAACAAAGGAACATTATTTAGTGCTAAAAATGAATATCTAGGAATAAAGAAGGTTGGGGAAAATGTAAATGGAAATAATGAGTAAAAAGAGACAATCCAAGAAGCCTACATAATGTGTATTTTCAACTCTATGATCTTCTGGAAAATGTAAAACTATGGAGACAGTAGAATGATTGGGGTTGCCAGGAGCTGGGGGAGAGAGGGAAAAAACAGGCAGAGCATAGTGAAACTACTTTGTATAATTATAATGTTGGGTATACTTATAATACTTGCCTACAGAATTTATAATACCTATAGCAAATCTTAATGGACACTATAGACTGGTGGTGGTGAACCTATAGCATGTGTGTGACTGTGGGCCCACACAACCCTCTCTGTCAGCCTGAGAGCCAAGTGTATGAATTTTTTTTTTCCTAAATGAAAGCCTCAGTATTCCAGTTTAATTGCAAGGTAGCATTTTGTAATAAATATGTGAATTTTGGGTTTCAGTTTGGGTACTCAGACTCCAAAAGGTTTTCTATCAGTTCTGTTGACTCTGAGTGACAATGATGTATGAAAGTAGTTTCATTAAATATAAAAAATGTACTACTCAAACCAGATACAGTGGTACACACCTATAATCCCAGCACTTGGGAGGCTGCAGCAGGAGGATCACCATGAGTTCCAGGTGAGCCTAGGTTACATGGTGAGTGCAGGGCTAGCCTGAACTACAGAGTAAGACTCTGTTTCAAGAAAACCCCAACAAACAAACAAACAAACAAACAAACAAACGTACTACTCTGGTGTAGGATACTGGTATCTAGGGAGGTTTTGTATGTGGGCAAGGGCACGGTGTGTATGCAAAATATATATGTTCTGCTTAATTTTGCTGTGAATCTAAAACTGCTATACAGTTTATTTATTTATTTATTTATTTATTTATTTATTTATTTTTTGGGAGACAGGGTCTCGCTTTTAGTTCAGGCTGGCTCTGAGCTCACTATGTAGCCCAGGCAAGCCTCGAACTCAGCAATCCGACTGTCTCTGCCTCCCAAGTGCTGGGATTACAGGCGTGAGCCACCACGCCTGGCTATACAGTTTATTTTTAAAAAGTGTGCATACATGTATTACTATCATCATGATGGGGACAGTTAAATTCCTTAACATACTTTCCATCCATGAGGTATGTGGAACTTATGGCCTGGAGTTAATGTCTAGCCTCCTTACATCTATTTCTCCCTTGCTAAAAGTATCTTGCATTTTTTATTCATGTGATTGGTTAGTATTGACTGCACCTCCAGAGGATGGAACCAGTTAGTTTGACTAAGAAAGTAGTAAGTCTTATCTTCTTGTCCACAGAAATTACATGAAGATTAGCCAATGGCATGAAATCCAAGCAGGAAATCAGAACTTATTATACTTAGTTCTGAGACTTGTTTGAAACTCTTGAGAATTTGGCTTATATACTAAGATATATTATGGAGATATTAACAGATGTACTGAGATCAAGAGGAGGGCCAGCTTTAGGGGGAGGCCTTTAGAACAAATGCACTGATACAGAAGGGATGGAACAGAGATGGAATGAAATTGAATTTTTGGTAGTTTCATTTGAATGTCTGGACCCACTTTTTTTTGCTTTTTGAGACAGGGTCTCGCTTTGTAGTTCAGGCTGGCCCTGAGCTCACTATGGTGCCCAGACAAGCCACCGTGAACTCAGCAATCCTCCTGTCTCTGCCTCCCAAGTGCTGGGATGATAGGCGTGAGCCACCACGTCCAGCATTGTGGTATGCGGTGTTGATTGTTGGTGGGCATGTCTCCACGCCCAGCATTATATGTGGTTACCAGGGATCAAACTCAGGACCTTGCGCTTGCGAGGCAGGCGCCGGAACCACTGAGCTAACCCTCTGGCCCTGGACCCACTTTTATCTGAATCTAGACCTGCCTTTTTCTATCTTATCAGGCAACATATTCCCTTTATTGTGTAAAAAGACTGGAATTGAATTTCCTAATACTTTAGCACAATGAGCTCTAATTGATACAGTGTGTTATGAAACCCCAAAAGTTGGAAAAAAAGTTGGATTTGGAATTTTCTGTGTAAAGTATTATCCATAAGTAACCTGTTCCAAGACACAGTCCCCAAATGGTATGTAACTTATCCATGTAACTTTTTTTTGAGCATACCATAGTTAATTGCTGTTTGTTTCTCTTTGTTGTAATAAATGGGATAAATGTCAGTATTATAGTATAGGGACTGGAGAGAATGGTTTAGGTTATTTCACACAAGAGGCTGATATATATGGAATGAATTCTACATAATAAGGAAGATGCATAGTCAAACATCCATATGAAATACTTGGATACAGTTCAAGTTACACATCCAAGTACACATATGGAATGAAGAGGAGTGCTGAGAACAAGCAAAGAGGATGAACAAAGATGAAGAACTGAGGAAGTAGAGACAGTGAAAAGCAGGGTGGGAGGTAGGACAAGAACAGTACGTGATAAAGCTTTGACACAAGGCAGCTGTCCTTGATGTTTTTTCTCTGTGGGTGCAAAAGGCTAGGCATCTCCTGATGTAAAGGGAACTGGGCGTGAAAGGAGATCTGGAGAGGCTGGAGAACATCTTAAAGAAAAAGCAAGTTTGGGAAGACAAGATAGAACACTGTAACCCAAGGATACAGAAAAGGTTATTGCTTTCTCTTATGGCTAATTTTATGTGTGGACTTTATTGGACTTTTGGATGCTGTTTAAACACTTCCAGACGTGTCTATGAGGGTGTTTCTGGAAAAGAATAGCATTTGAACTGGTTGACCAAGTAATGCAAGTCTGATTGTGGGTAGCCTTATCCAGTCCACTGACAGCCTTAGTAGAACAAAAAGGTGGAGGAAGGAAAAATTAACCTCTCCTGACTGCTTGAGATCTGATACTGATCATCTCCTGCCCTTGGTGCTGCCAGTTCTCATGCCCACAGTCCCAAGCTGGGACCTACACCATCAGCTTTCTTATTCTCATTCTCTTCACACTATGCCACCAGGTTCCCAGCTTTCAGAGAGCAGATTGTGGGACGACTTAGCCTCCATCATTTTGTGAGCCAATATCTTATAACAGATCTCCTCACATATATGTATACATATGGATATATATCTATATATAGGGTATATGTATATATACATATGAATTAATGTATACATATGTTTCAGAGAAACAAAACCTATGTATCTATGTGTACATACACACACTCACACTTTATTTCTCTGGAGAACCCTAATACAATTTCCTGAGAATAAATGGGGACCAGAATAAAATTCTATTTAATATGAACCACTTTGAGATGTGATTAAAATTTTGACCTAAAGACAAGATAATAGCTCTGACTTGGACTTTACCAAGACTTTTAAAAAATGATACCCTATATTTAATGATAACCTATATTTAAAACAAAGTTTATAATTGAAACTATGCAGTATTTGTAAAGACAAATAGGAATTAAATCATGTGTTGATTTTTTTTTTTTTGAGACAGGGTCTCGCTTTGTAGTTCATACTGGCCCTGAGCTCACTAAGTAGCCCAGGCAAGCTTCGAACTCAGCAATCCTTCTGCCTCTACCTCCGGAGTGCTGGGATTACAGGCGTGAGCCACCACGCCCGGCACTGTGGTATGTGGTATTGATGGTTGGTGGGCGTGAGTCACCACACCCGGCATTGTATGTGGTTACCAGGATCGAACTCAGGACCTTGCGCTCGCGAAGCAGGCACCAGAACCACTGAGTGAAATCTCTGGCCCCATGTGTTGATATTTTTGAGGCTGTATTTTTTTCCAATAAAATTGTTAGACAGCTCATTATTGCTTCCTTTATTTTTCATCTGACTTTTGCAGTACATTTATCAAGAGGATTATTTTTGCACAAAATATTCATGGACTTTAAAATTTTTCCCAAGGGTGTCTCTTAATACTTTGAAGTAAAAATTACTCTCACTGAAGTGCTTTTTGCATCCATGTGCATGGTGTTCCAGCTATTTTTACTATACAATAAACTGTTCCAAAATTTAGTGATTTGAAAAAACAACAATCATCTACCTAGTTTAAAATTTGCAATTTGAGCGAGGGCTGGTAGGGAAGGCTATTTTCTGCTCCATGTGGGGCTCTTGGCTGGGACTGGAGTATGTACCTCCCAGATTTTTCCACTCTTGGCTGCCAAGTTGCTGGTCTTAGCTGAGAATTGAAGCTGCCTCCATTTGTGCCCAGCTTGGGCCTCTTCATGTGTACCTCTCTAGAGTCTGGTCATCTTTTCACTTGTCTGGATTCCAAGAAAGAACATTTTAAAAACCAAGCAGGTGTTATGTGGCCTTTTCTAATCTAGCCTTAGAAGTCAAAATCAAAAGGCAAGTCCTACCATATTTTATTGGTTGACTAGTCCCTAAGTTTTCTTGGATTCAAAAAACATGCTATAGACTCTGCCTTTTTATAGAAGCAATATGAAAGATTCATGGACTATGTTTTGAAACCACTATAAAGAGATAAGAGATGGCAGGTGGAGTAGAAGCTAGTAGCAAGTCATGGCTTCTTTGGGACTCAGAATTGAGACATCTGGAAAATAACTAGTAAGGAGAAAGAGATGAAGAGCTCTAGGAATCAAGAAAAAGCCAACAGGAAAGCTAAATATCACAGAATAGCAGAAGACAATGTAGGGAAAAGAGCAAAGCAGTCTATATTGCTCCCCCTGGCTTCCAGGAAGGAGACATGATTCTGCAAATACAAGATAAGTCCAGCGAGGGCTCATAGCTCCTGTGATAAGTAATGGACTGGCAGTAGTGATTCCCTCTGTATGGGTGGATAGGTTTAGACAGAAAATCCACTGGAGCACTTTCCATACTTAGGAGTGATATAATTGGTAGCCATTTTGAGAAGGGTCTTACTGCTTAGGATTGAGCTTTTCTGGGGAATCATAAATCACAGAGGAAACACATCTCAGGTTCTCTGGTATCACTCTACTGCAGTGGCTGGGATGCTGACAGCCTCAAGAGACAGTTGTGGAGAGATGGAGTGATAGTCACAGACCCCCTTAGAAGTTTAAGCAGCAGTGAGCTCAGAGTGTGTGGACATAGTGATCCTTCTCTTTGTGGTGAGAAGCCAGTTCTGAGGGTTCTAGGGCTGAAAACCCTAGAATTGCACCCAGTGGACTTTGTGGTCCCTCTCATTACCTACTTCCAGTGCAGAATTTAGTGGTCTACTTGTCACTTCTCAGGGTGTACAGGTAGGGTGGTTTCTGGAGTAAGGGGGGCACCTTATAATAACTCAGGTCATAAAGCTAGTGGAGAAGAGTGGCTTAGGTGTACTAACATACTTAAAGCCTCAGAGTACATACAGCTCCAAGGCTGTCTTTTGTCTCTGGTTCTCCCCAGGATCGATAATATATCACTGACTGATCCTTACAGTGGGAAAGATGGGGGAGGACTCAGCAGTCACATAGCAAAAGTGAATGTGGACAGATAAGAGGCCCCTGTTATGATTCACTATCTCTCCCCCATATTTGGTAGATACCAATACTATAAGTCCTGGAAAGAAATGTTCTAGTCGAATACCTTAATCTGAATAATTTTTTTGATTCATTTATCTTTTCTTAGTTTTTTTCTTTTTCTATGTTGGTTTGTTTTTCTGTTACCTTTATTTATATTTATGTTTTTAGAATTAATTGTATTTTTATTTCATTCTTCTTTACTCAACTTTCTGTCAGTTTATATCTTCTTCTATTTTCCTTCCCCGTATCTTAATTTTTATTATTATTACCATTAGCCCATATTAATTTTTAGCTTTTAATTTACTGTAGAATATTATTGCTATTTTCTTTCATATTTTTTTAATGGTGAGATAGTTGTTACTTTCAGTGGATCTCTACTGTGTGTCAGTATCTATTTTGTCTTGGTTTCTATGAGGTATAAGTGCTGCTTTTACATGGTTTTTACTGTATGTCAATATCTGGGTGGTCTTTGAGTGTATTTTGTTATTGTTTATTGCTGTTCTGTTGGTAATGATGAGATAATTGTTGCTTTCAGTAAGTGTTCACTACATGTCTATATCTGGTCTGTTGTTGGGTCGTTGGCATTACTGTGGTTTGTTTTCTCCACTCTGAGTGGTGTTGAGGGTTAAACCTTCAAAAGAAGGTTGGACACTAAAAGGACCATCAAATAAAAGTAGAAGAGATATCCACCCCAACAAATAAAAAACATCTTAATATAGAACCCCAAGATGTATGGAAACATGTGGCATTATGACTCATCTAAATCTATAATTCATCTGTAAAGTGGATGAAACACCAGATGAAGAATTCAAAATACTGACTTTTAAAATGATTAATGACTTCAAAGAGATTACATATATATAGCTGAATGAATTAAGTAATGTGATGAAGCAATTCAGAGATTCTGAAGAAGAACCAAACAAATTCTGTAAATAAAAGCCAGCTAATCAAATCAAAAGCCTCAGTGGAAAGTCTCACTGACAGACTGGATCATGTAGAAGACAGCATTCAGGGCTTGCATATAAGGTTGAGAAATTCGTGTATGCAAATCCTAATATGAAAAAAATAAGAAATTATGAAGAATACATCCAAGAACTCTGGGACATAGTTAGAAGATTAAATTTATAGTTTTTTGGTATATAAGAAGCCACTGAAGTGCAGACTAATGGCACAGAAAGTCTATTTAGTGAAATAACAGAAAAAATGTAAATTTTGGGATATAGACATCTAAGTAAAAGAGGCATTTATAACCCAAAACAGGTATGGTCAGGAAATAATTTCTTCATGCCATATTGTAGTTAAAAAAACAAGAGTACAGAGTGAGGAAAAAAATGTTGAAGCACATAAGGGAGAAATAACAAGTCACTTAGAAGGGGAAACCCATCAGAATAATTTCACACTTCTTTGTGGAAATAATTAAAGCCAAAATGGCACCAACTGATGAATTTCAAGCCCTGAAAAAAAAAAAGGCCAACCTAGGTCATTATATCCAGCACTGTTATCCTTCAACAGTAAGAGAACCCCCCCAAATGATATAAACATATGGAAGTTGAGTAATTCAGTTTTGAACAATCAGTGTAGGTTACTGAAAAAATCAGAAAGGAAATGTAAAAATTTTCCATAATCAAGTGAAAATACTGCATACAAGAATCCATGAGATACAGCAAAGGGAGTTTTAGAAATGAGTTTGTAGCTATGAGTGCCTACATAAAAAATCAGAATTATCCCAAATGTCACTCAATCATGCATTTCTCTTATTAGAAAAACAAGAATAACTCTAAACCAAATTCAACAGAAAGAAACAAATAATAAAGATGAGAGCTAAAATGAATGAGATAGAGACTAAAAGGACAATACAAAGGATCAATAGAACAAATAATTGGTTCTTTGAGAAAATAACTAAGATTGATAAATGCTTAGCCAAACTACCCAAAAGAGAGAGAAGACCTAGTTAACCCAATTACAGAAGATAAAGGGTATATTATAATAGATGCCACTGAAATCTACAGGATTATTAGGGTCTCCTTTGAAAACCTATATTCTAATAAACCAGAGAATCAAGGAAAATTGGTTACATTTCTAGACTTTTGATCTACCAAAGCTGAATGAGAAGGATATAAAAAAACTAAAGAGATCATCTATAAGCAGTGATAAAGTATTAATAAAAAGTACTCCAACAAAGAAAAGCTTGGGACCAAACAGGTTCAAGTTCAAATTTTACCAAACTGTAAAGAATTAATGCCACTGTTCTTTAAGTTATTCCATGAAATAGAAAGTGAAGAGATACTCTCATGTTATGAGGCCAACTTCATTCTGATATCAAAACTGGATAGGGACACAATTAAAAATGAAAACTGTAGACTAGTATCCTCAATGAACATAGATGCAAAAATCCTTAATAAAATATTCCAAGGCATATTCAACAGTACATTATGGAATTTAGGATAAAACCACGTGATGGAGGAAAAGGCTTTTGACAAAATTTAACATCCTGTATGGTAAAGAGCCTAGAGAATACCTAGAATTGAAGGTTTCTTCAATACTCCTAGGGACTGAAATATCATCCTTTAAATGATAAGGGCCATATATGACAAACTCACAGACAGCATTATTTCTGATAAGGAAAAATAGAAAGCATTTTCTCTGCAGTCAAGAATAAGGCAAGGAGCCGGGGATTTAGCTCAAGTGGTACTGCACCTACCTTGGAAGCAGAAGTGCCCAAGTTTGATCGGTGGTACTGAAAAAAAACACATAAGAATAAGAATAAGGCAAGGATGTCCACTGCCATCACTGTTATTCGATATAGTTTTTTAAGTTTTAGCTAGAGCAATTAGGCAAGGGAAAGAAACATAAAACAGATTTCCTATGTAAAAGATCCTAAAGGCTCTTGCAAAAGACTTTTAGAATCAGTAAATGAATTCAGCAGTGTGGCACGATAGAAAATCAACTTAAAAGTCAATAGTTTTGCCGGGCATGGTGGCTCACATCTGTAATCCCAGCACTCGGGGGGCAGAGACAGGAGGATTGCTGACTTCGAGACTTGCCTGGGCTACATAGTGAGCTCAGGGCCAGCCTGAACTGCAAAGCGAGACCCTGTCTCAAAAAAAAAAAAAGTCAATAGTTTTGCTATAAAGCAATAATGGGATAGCTGGGAAAGAAATTGGGAAAAGAACTCCATTCACAATAGCTTCAAATAAAATAAAACACTTAGGGGTCAATCTAACCAGAGAGGTGAAAGACCTGTACAACGAAAGAATCCAAACACTAAAGAAAGGAATTGAAGATGATATTAGAAGATGGAAAGACCTTCCATGTTCATGGATTGGCAGAGTCAATATTACCAAAGTGGTAACATTACCAAAAGTGACCTATAGACTCCATGTAATCCATATCACAGTACCAGTGGTGGTCTTCATATAACTAGAAAAAAACAATCCTACAATTCAAATGGGAACACAAGTCCTGGTATGAAATTATACTGCAAAACCATAGTACCAGAACAGAATGGTACTGGCACCTAAATAGACATATAGACAAATGGAACAGAAAAAAGGATGCAGAAATAAATCCATGGAGCTATAGCCATCTTATTTTGGACAAAGTTACTATAAAGATACAGTAGAGAAAAAATACCTTCTTTACCATGTGGTGTTCAGAAAGCTGGATATCCACTTTTAGAAGACTGAGTCTATTCCTAGCTGGTACTCTCAATCAATTCAAAGTGGACTAAATCTTATATGTAAGACCTAAGCTTTGAAACTGCTAAAGAAAACACAGGGAAACTACTTGAAGGTTTAGGCAAAGGACCTCCTGAATAGGATTCCAATAACACAGGAAATAAGAGCAAGAATCAACAAATGAGACTATACCTGATTAAAAGTTTTGGCATGGCAAGAGAAATGATTAGTAAGGTGAAGAGGCAGCCTTCAGAATGGGAGAAAATTTCTTTTTTTTCTTTGGTGGTATTGGGGATTGAACTTGGGCCCTTGGGCTTCCAAGGTAGGTGCGGTACCACTTGAGTTAAATCCCCGGCCCTAGGAGAAAATTTTTACCAGGTATTCTTCTGACAGAGGATTAATATTTAGAATATGTAAAGAACTCAAAATAGAGCAACTATTTAATTGAGGTATATCACCTATTAATACATACCCAAAGAAATTAAGTCCAGCCTACTACAGTGATACCTACATACCCATGTTTATTTCAGCACAATTCACAATAGCCAAGATATGGAGCCAGGCCTAAATGCCCAACAGATGAATGGATAAAGAAAATGTATATTTAAATGGAGTATTATTGAGCCACAAGGATGAACAACATTATTTCATTTATAAGAAAATGGATAAATGCAGCAAATATTATGTGGAGCAAAATAAGCCAGACTCAGAAAGGCAACTACTACATGTTATTCCTAATAAGTGGAATCTAAAAATGATGACTGGAAAGTAGACAGGAGATCATTATTAGATAAGAGGAAGAGAATATGAGGAGTAAGGGCATATGAGGATAGGTAATAGAGGGATGGATATAAGCAAAATATATCTATGACCCCCCCCCACATACAAATATAAAACTGGGGGAAGGGTAGAACAGGAGATGTGACAGGGCATGTGAAAATGATGAAAGTATCCTATGAAAATGCACAAATCTTCCAAAATTAAACCCATTAATCTGCAAAAAATGATAAAAACCAATAAATGAGTAACAAAACACTCCACAGTCTCCATTCTGGACTGAGGAGCCTCTGGCGCTATTTGTTTCTCTATGTGCAAAATACACTCACTTCTACTAATACTTCCCCAAATCTCATCTACTGATGTATCATTAGA